>JAXCGZ010015184.1:0-40000 GCA_037179515.1 Halocaridina rubra | reverse complement strand
GGTATGGTATTTCCATTCTCCTTGAATTTTTTTTTCTTGCTACGAACAACTGATGAAAGGGGCAAAGATGGATGATATAAAAAACATCTGGTGTTCCCCCCCTTTTTTTGTTATTTTATATATATATATATATATATATATATATATATATATATATATATATATATATATATATATATATATATATATATATATATATATATATATATATATAATAAAAAACAAACAAACGGGGGGACACCAGAAGTGATGTGAAAAACTTCTCGTGTCCCCCCGTTTTTATATACAGTATATATATATATATATATATATATATATATATATATATATATATATATATATATATATATATATATATATATATATATATATATATATATATATATATATATATATATTATATATATATATTATATATATATATATATATATATATATATATATATATATATATATATATATATATATATATATATATATATATATATATATATATATATATATATATATATATATATATATATATATATATATATATATATATATATATATATATATATATATATACACACTGTTGTGAACACCCTGCTGGCTTCAGCAATGTCATGGAGGAAGAAATTATACTTAAATATAAATTGGAGACACAATATTTTTTAAATGGCCAATATTCTTACTCCATTGTATAAAAATTGAATAAACAGGGCAAATCTAGGGGGCTGGAAATCCCCACCTGTGTTTCCTCTCACAGTCTTTTATCTTTTTTTTACTCGGTATAGTATAATGGTAAAATTGCATAGCTGATATATATCATATTTTGCAGGAAATATTGCATTACATATTATGACTGAAGAAACGAGAGAGAGCTATGATTTAGAGACTTTGTGGACAGTAGGAGCAGCATTTGATGATAAGTGTCAGAAAGAAGAAACAAGTTATAATGTATATGGTTTACCAGAGCCTTTAAATCCATTTTCCTTTGTGGGAGCATCATCTGATGAAAGTAAAATTCAGATAACTACTGAAAAGTAAGATTAAAATAAAACTTAGTGACTGATGCCAGATATATCGAAGTACTGTATTTTACTTTTTGTGGAATAAAGAACATTTAAAATTCATTTAAGATTCATTTAAAATTTCCCAAAATTTGATTTAAATAGGGATACTATTGTAAATAGGGACATTATATTTATTTACTACTTAAGCTTATAAATATCATTTATTCCTAAATGGGGGGCCACAATAGCTTAGTGGTTAAGTGCATGAGTCGGGAGGCATCTAGCAAAGGTTTAATCCCACGGGAGCATTAGGAAGAGCATCCAGCCTTAATTCCCAAACTCCAACATGTCTGTGTTAACCCATGTTTGAAAGGAGACTAATATGGCGAGAAAAAGCTAATACATAACCAACCATGTGAGTTAAATTCAGGACCGTCCAAAAGAGGGAGCCAGGTATTATATGCCAGTTCTTACAGAAGGCCCTTGTCCACTTACCCTGTAGATGACCCAAACAAGGGTGGCGGTGGGGGACTCATGGCAGCCTTTTTTCTCCCAGGAGCTAAGAGGAATGATTGAGGTATGTTGGCTTCTAATAAATATGCGTGCTTTGATTCGATCAACCCCTTGTGGGGGATTGTGGCCATCGTATATGTATTTGTCAAATAGTTATTAGCTACCTCTAAGGGCAACACAAGAGTAAATACTTGACTAAATCAGTGCATACCATTCAATTTTTCTCCCCTCTAGACGAACAGCATGGTCGCTTTTTACTGTACTTCTTTTCAGACACTCCAAGTTGAGACAAGTTATTTACATGACACTGATCATCACCTGTTATTTTCACCATGTGCTTGACATATTTAATATCAGTGGGTGCATAAAATATAAAATTTTAAAAAACAGACCATAAAACATACTGGTTACTTTGAAGAAACTGAGCTTATGCAATATGCTAAAAAGATAATAAAATTACCCAGAAAGTCCATCAATATTAATTCTATAATAACACACCACCAAGACCTAACTTCTCATATATTTGCTTCACACAAATGGAAGGAAAGATTTATGAAGCTGGATGTTTTGAAAGGTAATATTTAATCCCCATTCGAATTTGGGTGGAGACAAGTTGGTGCTGAGGAACTGATGTCCTTCCTTCTTAACCTCATAGTAGGTTCGATTGCAGGTCTGTCACCTCCCGAGTCGAGCGCTCTATAACCACAGCGCTACGTTATAAACCCGAGTGGTGGGGGAGAAATAATTTTCCCCTTGTAGTACAAGGAAGTTAAAATGAATACCTTTGGTGGTGGAGATAAAATATACTCACCCTTGTATTCCTAACTTGTCAGTAGAGTCTAATATAAGGACGTATTCATGGTAATAAAAAAGGAAGATTTTGTTCGTGTTCCTAGTGTCAAAGGAGGTAAATCAGGGGGATAAAGTATTTATGGGCTGGCATGTTTTACGGATTTTTCCAGGAAAAATAAAACTAGGTAAGGATGGGCTGGGTATGCGGAAGGCTTAGTATTTAAAATTTTGCTTTTTAGAGTTATGGCTATGTTGTCATCAGTGCTATATGGCATCTTATATCTTGTAATAATAAATACTGTTGTTTGGCTACTTAGATATCACTATTTATCGCCACTCAAATGGGGGGGACAAGGACAGGTTGGGGCTGGGGAACTGTGGAGTGGATGATCTTCCTAACATCCTGCAGTAGGCTTGAACACATATAAAATCCAACAGTTGTTGTTTCGAGGAAGAAAACAAAGCCAGATTTGATAAGGCATAATCTAACAAATGCCAACATTCATCAAAATAATTGCAAGTTTATAAACATACCATGAGTATTATAATACATACTGTCTTAATCCCTATAGGAGAAAGATAAAAGATTCCACCATTCTATCCTGTGATATCACTCCATATGGTATACCTGATAGCAACCTTTCACTTACTGCTACAAACTTCCTTTCAATATTTACCATAAAGAGCCTAAGAAACTCTGGCTCTTATGGTCCAGATGGTATACCATTTCAGTTCATCAAAGATGCTCTACCCATGATTGTATCTTATATTCTAACTATTATGAACACTTCCACTGTTACTAAAAAGTTTTCTGACTATTGGAAAAAATCACATGTAATACCTCTGCATAAAAAGGGGGACAGAGAAGATGTGACAAACTATCGTCCCATTTCCCTGCTACGCATTTTCTCTAAAATATTAGAAAAAATTGTTGCATGCCAACTTATGTCATATTTAGAGTCAAATAGACTATTATCTATTAACCAACATGGTTTCAGACCGAAACTCTCGACGGAAACTGCACTGCTCAAAGTTACGAATAGTATCTATAATAATATAGATATGAAAAATATATCTCTGCTTGTATTATTAGACTTATCAAAAGCCTTCGACAGTGTAAACCATGAAATTCTTATACATAAATGTACTAACCTAAATATTGGTCCGAGCTGGTTTAGAGAGTATCTATCTATACGTCTTAACAACATTATCTCTATGCAAAATATTGTATCATTTGGTGTTCCACAGGGATCAGTACTTGGCCCTATCCTCTTCTCCATTTACGTATATGATCTATCGTCTTTCATTTCTGACTGTCTAGTCGTACTATATGCAGATGACACTCAACTACTCCTTAGTGGTGATATTAATAATCTCCCAGAGCTAACCTTAAGAGCAGAAAACACTCTGTCAAAATTAAAACCTATTTTCAAGAAATTGGGCTGTTAATTAATGAAAGTAAAACACAATGCATGTTTATTGGTTCAGGGTTTCATATAGCACAAATTCCAGAATACACAATTAATTTTTGCGACAATATTATTACACCTAGGGACAGTGCCAACACTATTTAAGTCTATTGTTGTTGTTGTTTGAGGTTAAAGCCAATCTTGTATTCGCACGGTCCCTTGTTCAAAGAACGGCCCGTAGGTGGGTGTTAGAGGTTACAAATCTTGAGTTGTTTTATTCACCTTGGTGGTTTGAAAATTTGCAAGGTGTTGAGATGTGTGTCCAGGTTGTCAAGTAATTTCTGGAGTGCTTGAGCTGCATAATCTGGAGCATTGGAATGTAGTAGATCTATATTTATTCCCTTCCTTAAGGTGTTTGTTTTCGGACATTCTAACAGATAATGCAGCAGGGGTTTATCTGTTATCTTGCCATAGTGTTTGCACTCTCTTTTGGGGTTTTCAATTATTTTGCAGCAGCTCTTGTAACCAAGTCTGAGCCTTTGAGACAGCCAGGCTATTGTGACAGCCAGGTTCCTTGGGGTTTTATTTAGATATAGGTGGGGGCTTTAAGTCTTAAAGATCTTCAGCTGTAGTACCGCAAAGGGCCCATGGTCCTATGGGCCAGCCTACTGTATTGTTAACTTTGTTATTACACAATACAGAAAAAATCTGTACTATTCACATTATGAAATGAGGTATCACGTCAATAAAGGCTTTTGGTAATTGAAAAAATGTCGCCCATCGTTCCTAAGGTTGTGTTAGTTAATGATTTAATGCAGAATTTATTCTACGGCCCTATGGGTCCTCCGTGACCCGTTCCACCCATCCTTGGGTGGAGAATCTAAAAGAAAAAAAAAAAAAGAAGAAGTCTTGGAGCTCTGGAAGAATAAGAGCCTGTCTTATATCAACCGTAAATAAAGGTTAGATTAGGTTAGAAGTTGAGCTTAAAGGCCAAGCTCAAATTCCAAATTAACTTGAGCTAACCTAGCCTAGTCTGTCTTCGCTGCTGATAAAAAGCAGGTCTCCACACTTCATAAACTCCAAAATATTAGACCATTGCAAAGCTTTGAGGGTGTGATGCCGTGAAATAGTTTAAGATTCTTTGAGAGAGTGAGAAATATTTGGAATGACAATTTTCATTATTTTATGACTTTCAAGTGCAGTCATTGATTTTTATTCACTTTGTATTCATTGCGGATGATAGTGGCCAGGCATAACATTACATAAGCACCCCCAAAATCTGAAAATGAGGCTAAAATATATATTTTTTTAGAATATCACCTATCATTGAATACATTTGTTATGCCATTTGTATAATATGTGAAGATTTTACTACTCGGTGATTTGTTTTTAAAATTTGTCGATAAAAATGATCCATTATTATTATGTATGTTATTTCACATCAACTTAAAATTGCTAATGATTTCATGAGTTTTAAATTAATCTAATCATAATTCGTAATCTGTGACGTCATAAAAACAGCTTAAGCCATAGTGCTTGCTGTCACGTTAGTTAACAAGGGGAAAACAATATTTATGACATACATTCATTTAAGAAATTCGTGTACAGATGAGTATTTTACAAAGGCTGAGACTATAGTCTTCTCTCATTCATTACTTGTGTTTGAGGTGTCCATTTGTTGACAGTAGTTTAACTCTCCGGTGCTGCATTTTACATCGTTTTTGTCTGTGGATAAAGCTAACAGAATTGTTATTTTTTTTATGAGTGTTGCAATCAGATGGGCAAAGCGAATTTCCCTCATCGGCCCCTGGCACCAAGGAAACGAGAAAGTGAAAAGAAACTTGGTGAGTATTGTGACTTGTCAGTTGTGTTATTTTAGCCAATGAACAGTTTAGGCCGAGTAATAATGAAAAGATTTGGTTTAATTGCACAAGTTTTTTTTTATCACTGGTTTTAATGTTCGACAGTGTTGTGTAATGTGATGTTATAACAAGATGAAGTTATCCGGCAAAGGTTTAATTAGAAACAGGTAACTATATTTTTGTAATTACCCCCAACGATTATTCTCATAAAAACGGTTCAGTTTAGGGGTGTGTTAGTAAAATATGTTGCATTACTAACATGCTTACAACATAGAGAAAATGTTCATATTGTAATGTATACGTGTACATGAACTAAAACTTGTCTAGATGTGAGGTAATATAATTGATTAACCCTCAAAAGAACCATCTGTAAACTTGTCAAGTCATTATGCCGTGTATAACCTGTTTTTACCTCAATTGATGAGAGATGACGCTCTAAGATATCTCCTAGCATATATATTTGACAAAATTAGGAATTTCGGTGATAAGGTAGGAATGACAAACCATATTGGAACTAAATATCTTGTAGTGGCATAGTGTATTTTCTTTCTTTATTTGGAGTGTTGTAGTGGTATGATATATGTCTTCTCTATTTATATATTAATGTATTTATTAATTTATATATATATATATATATATATATATATATATATATATATATATATATATATATATATATATATATATATATATATATATATATATATATATATATATATATATATATATATATATATATATATTTTTTTTTTTTTTTTTTTTTTTTTATTTATTAATAATTTTGTTGTTGTTGTAAAGTGATCCCTTAATTTTGCTTCTTTTTGCCATAACGAACTGTACATTGTTTTGGTTTTCTGTTTTTATGGCAACACTGACTCTGTATTGCCGCCTTTTTCGTGTAGTGTGATATTTTTGGTCTGTTCATTTTCGATACATAAAAATTGATTCATAATTATGACTTTGGCCTATTTTGTTACCTTAAATGATATTGTGGTAATCTTGATATCTTGTCAGACAGAACTATAAAGTGGTGACCACCGTAGTAACAAGATATGGGAGTGACAAGATATAGGGGTGACAAGATATTTGTAATTGACAAGATATGCCTAAGTGACAAAAATTTCTTCAGCATCATACCGGTAGGCAAGGCCTAGGTTTCTTTCAGTATTTGTACTCCAAGATAAGCTGTCATAAACAATGTCCGATTCTGATGATGATAAGTCTAGTGCTGTCAGGCACATAGCAGTGAAAGCCCCCGCATTCATGGACACCTGCGTTTCAGGGTGGTTTTCTATTCTTGAAGCCCAATTTGGCTTAGCTAATGTGAAATCCAGTGAAACAAAATTTTTCCATGTGTTATCTGCCTTGCCCCCTACTGTTGTAGAACGTGTTCCCCAAGACACTTTAAATAGGAGAGACTATGATATAATTAAAGCATACCTCACAAATCTTTTTGAACAGACCAAGCCTGAACTTTTCAATGATTTGATAAGTAATACAGTAATGCATGGCAAGCCTTCAGTTTATTTAGAAGAAATTCGCAGAACTGCTTCTAAATTAGGAGTAACAGATGACCTAGTGAAACATAAATTCTTGCAAGCAGTTCCCAGTAGTATTTCGGCAGTTTTAGCCTCTCAGCAAAATATGGATTTACCAGCTTTAGGCAAGCTTGCAGATGAACTAGTTGTATTTTCTCAAAATAATAATAGGGCTAAGCCCATCAATGTTGTTGATCAGTCGTCAGTTTCTCGTCAAGCTAGTACATTCCAGTATGTATCAATTTCCAAGAATCCACCTGTAAGGCCTTGGAGTGCTACCGTTCCATCAAAATCAACGTCCAAAAGTTTGTCGTGCCCATTTATATTATGGAACTCGGGCTAGATAGTGCAAGCCGTGGTGCCAATGGCCGAATAAATCTCAAAATATCCAGATGAAGGATTCTTCTAGAGCGCCGTCCCCAGCATCAACGTCTAGGTCCTCGTCGCCCGCACGGAATTTTCCTAGTTCGGAAAACTAATAAAGCAGACAGAAGAGAAAATTGTAGCTACGGCCACTTCTGTTCTGCCACTTCTACAGGTTGTAGCCAAAATTGGTTGTAGTGACATGGTCTTCACTGTGGATACAGGAGTTGCAGTCTCCATTATTCCATATAAGTATGTTTCAGAAATTTTATTAAGGCCAACAGCAGTTAATATTTCTACGGCCACTGGTGAGTCAATAAAAGTTTATGGTGAAATTATTCTTGACCTTGATATTCGGCAGTTGCGCCGTCGATTTAACTGGACATTTGTTGTTGCAGATGTATGTACACCTTTATTAGGTAATGATTTTCTTTGCAATTTTGGATTGTTTATTGATTGTAAGAATAAAACTTTACATGACAATATAACACAATGTTCTGTAAAAGGTGATATTGCAAATCATAATGTTTCTTATGTGATTAATAATTTGAACTATTTACCTGATTCTGTACAACAGTTGTTCCAAGATTTTCCCTCACTCTTGTCCTGTGTTAAGCCTCTTACACCTAATAATTCTTTCAAGAATTCTAATGTTTTTCATTATATAGATACAGGGAGTTCTCCTCCGACATTTGCTAGATGTCGTCCGTTGGCTCCAGACAAATATTCTGCTGCCAAGGAAGCATTTAAACAGTTGTTGGATATGGGTATTGTACAACCCTCTAAATCACCTTGGGCTTCACCCATTCATTTAGTTCCTAAACCTAAGCCAGGAGAGTGGAGAGTATGTGGTGATTTTAGGAAACTTAATACTTTGACCAAGCCAGATAAATATCCTTTACCACATATTAGTAGTGTGTCATTAAAGCTTTACAAGAAAAAGATATTCAGTAAAATTGATTTGTTAAAAGCCTATCACCAGATCTCTATGAATCCTTCGGATGTTGAAAAGACAGCAGTAACCACACCCTTTGGGCTATATGAATATTTATATATGCCTTATGGTCTTCGGAATGCCCCTGCCACTTTTCAGCGTTTGATGGACAATTTATTTAGAAACCTTGATTTTGTATTTATTTACCTGGATGATATTCTGATATTTTCAGAGAATACAGAAGAGCACAATAAACATTTGTCTATAGTATTTGAAATCCTAAGCTCTAATAATCTTAAAATTTCTATTGATAAATGTGAATTCTTTAAAAATGAAATAGAATATTTAGGATATTTGATCACTGCTAATGGTTTAAAACCTGGTTCTCATAAACAGACAGATATTATTGATTTTCCTAAGCCAGCAGATTCTGCTGCCTTACGTAGGTTTATAGGAATGCTCAATTACTATAGACAAATGGTACCGCATTTTGCTGATGTTGTATATCCTTTGACCGAATTAATTAGATTACAACCTAAATCTAAAGAACTAGTATGGAATTCGGAAGCAGAATCTGCCTTTGTAAGTGCTAAAGAGTCACTTAACAATGCTTGTACCATTGCATATTTCACTAGTAAGTGTAATTCTCCACTGCATCTGGTGACTGATTGTTCCCAAGTGGCAGCTGGAGCTGCGTTACACCAAATTCAGGATGGTATATTTGTCCCTATTGAATTCTTTTCAAAGAAATTATCGGAAACTCAGAGGTGTTATTCTACTTTTGACCGAGAACTGCTTGCTGCGTATCTGGCTGTACTGAAATTTAAACATGTAATTGAAGGATGTGAAACCGTTTTATTTACTGATCATAAACCCCTTGTTTTTGCATTTAAGAATCCTCATACAGCCAAGTCAGATAGACAGCAACGATATTGGTCTTTAATTACCGAGTATATATCAGATGTTGTACATATCAAGGGTGCAGACAATATTGTAGCAGATTGTCTTTCCAGACCATTACCTGTATCTTCTGTCTCAGTGGACTTACATGATTTAACCAGTATAGCTGAGAGCCAATCCACTGACACAGAAATTCTTAATTAGAAAGAGAGATTGAAAATTTTCAAAATTCAGAATCATGACTTATATTGTGACGTGTCAACACCCCATCCAAGACCATTTCTTCCCTTAGCTTGTCGTAAATCAGTATTTCAACTTATGCATAACATTTCACATCCAGGAGTCAAAGGTACGTTGCGCCTTATCAAAGCTAGGTACTTTTGGCCTAATATGGATCGAGATATTCGAAGTTGGACTAAAGAGTGTACTTCTTGTCAGCAAGTTAAAGTGCACCGCCATACCCATGCTCCTATTACAAATTTTACAGCACCTTTTGGGAGATTTGAATTTGTACATTTAGATATTGTTGGTCCTCTCCCTCCTAGTAAAGTCCCTGGCCAGTCTTTTACAGCACCAGAACAATATGTTCTTACCTGTATTGACAGATCTACTAGATGGTTGGAAGTCATCCCCATCACAGATATTTCTGCTACCACTGTTGCTTTTGCTTTTATTAAAGGTTGGGTATCTCGTTTTGGAGTGCCATTATATGTTTTTACTGATAGAGGTGCTCAGTTTGAATCTGCATTATTTCAGCAACTTTCCTCTATAATTGGATTTCATAGACTGCGTACCACTTCGTATCACCCTCAATCCAATGGCATGGTTGAAAGATCACATAGAGTATTGAAAGTATCTCTGATGGCACGTAAAGATGATTGGCTTGCTTCTTTACCAATAGTACTTTTAGGTTTAAGATGTGTCCCCACAGAGTCTGGAGTTTCTCCATTTACTTTGGTAACAGGAAGTATGCTACTTAGTCCTAAAATCATGGTAACTACTGAAATTCCTTCTTTTGCACAACAAAAAGAAATTGTCACTGAATTTGTATCTCGAATGCGTGAATTAGATTTTTCTGAATCCTCTTATGGATACCTTCATTCATCCTCTGTTAAACCTTATGTTCCAAAAGATCTTGAATCATGTACACATGTTTGGGTTAGAGTGGATCGTGTACGTCGCCCTTTAGAGGCTCCCTACTTTGGTCCACTTGAAGTTGTGGAACGTGATGATAAATATTTTATTCTACGTCAGCTTTCTGGAAATTTAACTACTGTATCTGTAGATAGATTGAAACCTGCCTCAATACCAAAAACTATCAGTTCTAATGAGACAGAACCTACTGTAAATAATGATTCTGTGCCAGAAGCTGTCAATTCTGATGTGATTGAACCAAGTGTAAATAATGATTTTTCTGATTCTAATTCCTCAAATGACACAGATTCTGATACATTAATTCCTAGTAGTGCATCTATTCCTGAAAATATTGATAATGAAGATGCTATTGAAGAGAAAATACCTCAATCTGTTGTTACGAAATCTCGTCGAGTTAGATTTAATCGTAACCCTGATTATGTATATTATTAACTTATATTTTTGTATCTATGTCTCCACATATATATATATTATATATCTATATTTTCTATTATCAGTGTTAAACACTAATGTACTCCTGTACTGGCAGGGGAGTGTTGTAGTGGCATAGTGTATTTTCTTTCTTTATTTGGAGTGTTGTAGTGGTATGATATATGTCTTCTCTATTTATATATTAATGTATTTATTAATTGATATATATATATATATATATATATATATATATATATATATATATATATATATATATATATATATATATATATATATATATATATATATATATATATATATATATATATATATATATATATATATATATATATATATATATATATATATATATATATATATATATATATATATATATATATATATATATATATATATTCACTTTATTTATTAATAATTTTGTTGTTGTAAAGTGATCCCTTAATTTTGCTTCTTTTTGTCATAACGAACTGTACATTGTTTTGGTTTTCTGTTCTTATGGCAACACTGACTCTGTATTGCCGCCTTTTTCGTGTAGTGTGATATTTTTGGTCTGTTCATTTTCGATACATAAAAATTGATTCATAATTATGACTTTGGCCTATTTTGTTACCTTAAATGATATTGTGGTAATCTTGATATCTTGTCAGACAGAACTATAATCTAAGTTTCTTTTTACTTCCATTTATTATTGGTAATATCAAAAGCAACAACTGAAGTTTTCTTGAAATAGTAGGCTAGATTGATTACAGTCAGGTTAGTCCCCCAGGGAGAGGGGGCTAGGAAACATCCTCCGTGTTCCCCTGCGTGTAGTAAGAGTCGAGTAAATGGGGAAGGAGCGAGGGGACTGGGAATCCACGCGTTCGTATTTTCGCTTCCCAAAGAGTCAGAGTATTATGCCTTGACTCAGCCACTCCGCTTATAAGGAAAAAAAAAGGCTTATGTATATAGCTAGATAGAGATAGTCAACTGAGGTGTCTGTTATATTAAGTTGCTTTAACCTTATTCTTGCCTAACTTAGTGCTAATTTATTTTGGAAAATTACTTCACAATGACCCACAGTTGTACCTCCTCTGTATTTGCCGTATATCGAAACTTAAGAGATAAACTGTCAATGTGACCTAGCCGGTAGCAGGACAAAGTGTCAATGCAAACTATCTTTATTGACAATGATAGTGACAATTCTCTGTAACAAAAAAAAAAAAAAACTACTATCAGAGAATGCCAAAATAAAAACATATTTAGTTAACTATAAGATAAATCAGATATAATGAACAAATTAATTATATAAAAACTCTATTAGACTAGAATAGATGTAGGCCTAGGCCTATAAGCTCTTGCACTTAGTAATAAGTTAAATGTTAGCCTACTTTTAATAAAATATTAATAGTAATAATTAATAATTTACTAAATATATAGAAAACTAAAAGAAATATCTTGACAAAAACTTAATATCTAAAAGCATGCTAGGTTACGCCTAGGCTATAAGAAGTACCTTGATAAACAAACTTAGTATTAGAAAACATGCTAGGCCAGGCCTAGGCTATATGTGTTATCCATTTACATCTTGTAACTGTCAAGGGATGGATATCAGTCTTTGAACAATAACACAATAATACTGTAATAATAACAAATGGATTACTTTACCTACCTAATAGTTTTAAGATAGAAATCATAATAAAAGAAACATAGGAGGATAAACTCTGAACTCCTGATAATTGTAAACAGCTGATTGCAGTGTTATCAAATATGTAAATATTGCCAATATACATCACTAAAAAAAAAAAAAAAAAATATATATATATATATATATATATATATATATATATATATATATATATATATATATATATATATATATATATATATATATATATATATATATATATATATATATATATATATATATATATATATATATATATATATATATATATATATATATATATATATATATATATATATATATATATATATATATATGACAGAGTGGATAGGTATCGATATTTTGATATGGCTGGTTTAAAGCTTCGTACGAAAACGTCTTTGCTGGATGTGAGGAAAGGCATTTTTAGTGTAATAATAGTTGAAGACTGGAATTCGCTAAGCGAAGAAGTAGTTAATGAAAACTGCATTCATAGTTTTAAGGACAATTATGATAAGTATCATTAAGTGCGAAAAGGAACCTACCAAGAGACGGGGAGTTACGAGCATATGGCTCTTTCTAGTAAACACAATTAGGTAATTGCATACACACACATTATAAACACGCATAAAAACATATATATATATATATATATATATATATATATATATATATATATATATATATATATATATATATATAAACTTCTTTGCAGGATGTAAGGAAATACTTTTTCAGTGTAAGAGGAGTTGATAATTGGAATTCGCTAAGCGAGGAGGTAGTTAATGCTATCTCAATCCATAGTTTTAAGGACAGGTATGATAAGTATCACTAAGTATAAAATGGAACCGATCAGGAGACGGGAAAATACGAGCTTTGGGCTCTTTCCCGTAAACACAATTAGGTAATCACACACAAAGGTATAGGTATAGGAGGAGAAAAAACATAAATGCCTGGCAAACCTACAAAAGAGCAAGAAATGACTACCCAAGTAAAAGGAGAGAGGCAGAGAGAGACTATGAGAGGGACATCACCAGGAAGGCTAAAGAAAATCCCAAGCTTTTCCACAGCTTTATCAGAGGAAAACTGAAGGTAAAAGAACAGGTTTTAAGGCTAAAGAGAGCGGATGGAAGCATCACTGAGACGGATGAAGAGATTTGCAAAGAATTGAACAAGGAGTTTCAGTCAGTATTTACAGTAGAAAATACCCCACCCCCTCAGATTGCAGTGATAGAAGCTCAAGGGCCGGTATTAGAGAACATCAACCTTACAGCCACAGAGGTATGCAAAGCGCTGATGGATTTAGATGTTCATAAAGCTACAGGTCCTGATGACATATCCCCTCATGTGCTTAAAAAATGCGCAAACACAATATCAGTGGCACTAAGTATCATATTTAAGGAGTCACTGGAGTCAGGGGATATTCCAAGATGCTGGAAACAAGCAAATGTGATACCTATCTTCAAAAAGGGAAGGAGGGATACGGCTCTGAACTATAGACCAGTTTCCTTGACCAGCATAGTTTGCAAAGTTATGGAGAAACTACTAAGGAAACATATCTCTCTTCACTTGTAATCCTTCAACTTTTTGTCAGTGAGGCAACATGGCTTCAGAGAAGGTAGATCAACAGTAACAAACTTATTAGAATTTTATGATGAGGTAAGCCAAATCTTACAGGAAAGAGAGGGCTGGGCAGATTGCATATTCCTAGACTTCCAGAAAGCGTTTGACACTGTTCCACATGGGAGACTTATTAGGAAGCTGCAATCAATGGCTAGAATAGATGGAAATGTTTTGGAATGGATAAAAATTTACTTAGAAGGAAGGGAACAGAGGGTTAGAGTAAGACACTCAGTGTCTGAATGGAGAAGAGTTAGTAGTGGAGTTCCACAGGGTTCAGTTTTAGGGCCACTTTTGTTCCTTGTATATGTAAATGACCTACCAGAGTGTGTAAATTCATTCATGAATATGTTTGCAGATGATGCAAAGATTGTGAAGAAAGTAAAAAACGAGAAGAATGGTAGAGAACTTCAGGAGGATCTAAATAATCTGCATGAGTGGTCAGAAAAGTGGCTAATGAAATTCAATACTTCAAAATGTAAGGTAATGAGATTGGGTACAAGCGCAAGAAGGCCCAAGCTTGACTACTCGGTGGCTGGAGTACAACTTCAAGAGACAGAAAATGAGAGAGATCTAGGAGTAAACATACTGGCAGATTTATCTCCAGAAATACATATAAATGGCATAGTAAGGGCAGCATATGCATTCTTATCAAATGTAAGGGTAGCCTTCAGGCACATGGACAAGGAAATGTTCAGAAATATTTATGTAACCTATGTGAGGCCAAAACTCGAATATGCAGCCCCCTTTTGGAATCCGCACTTGAAAAAGCACATAGCTAAGCTTGAAAAAATTCAAAGACATGCCACGAAACTGGTGCCAGAAATACGCAATCTCAGTTATGATGAGAGGCTGAGGGAATTAGACTTACCATCACTCGAAGCTAGAAGAGTGAGGGGGGATATGGTGACAGTCTTTAAATTCCTTCATGGTTATGATAGAGTGGATAGGGATCGATATTTTGATATGGCTGGCTCTAGAAGTAGAGGTCATAGTTTGAAGCTTGGTAAGAAAACTTCTTTGCAGGATGTAAGGAAATACTTTTTCAGTGTAAGAGTAGTTGATAATTGGAATTGGCTAAGCGAGGAGGTAGTTAATGGTATCTCAATCCATAGTTTTAAGGACAGGTATGATAAGTATCACTAAGTCTAAAATGGAACCGATGAGGAGACGGGAAGATACGAGCTTTGGGCTCTTTCCCGTAAACACAATTAGGTAATCACGTACATAAAGCTACAGGTCCCGATGACATATCCCCTCATGTGCTTAAAAAATGCGCAAACACAATATCAGTGGCACTAAGTATCATATTTAAGGAGTCACTGGAGTCGGGGGAGATTCCAAGATGCTGGAATCAAGCAAATGTGATACCTATCTTCAAAAAGGGAAGGAGGGATACGGCTCTGAACTATAGACCAGTTTCCTTGACCAGCATAGTTTGCAAAGTTATGGAGAAACTACTAAGGAAACATATCACTCTTCACTTGGAATCCTTCAACTTTTTGTCAGTGAGGCAACATGGCTTCAGAGAAGGTAGATCAACAGTAACAAACTTATTAGAATTTTATGATGAGGTAAGCCAAATCTTACAGGAAAGAGAGGGCTGGGCAGATTGCATATTCCTAGACTTCCAGAAAGCGTTTGACACTGTTCCACATGGGAGACTTATTAGGAAGCTGCAATCAATGGCTAGAATAGATGGAAATGTTTTGGAATGGATAAAAATTTACTTAGAAGGAAGGGAACAGAGGGTTAGAGTAAGACACTCAGTGTCTGAATGGAGAAGAGTTAGTAGTGGAGTTCCACAGGGTTCAGTTTTAGGGCCACTTTTGTTCCTTGTATATGTAAATGACCTACCAGAGTCTGTAAATTCATTCATGAATATGTTTGCAGATGATGCAAAGATTGTGAAGAAAGTAAAAAACGAGAACAATGGTAGAGAACTTCAGGAGGATCAAAATAATCTGCATGAGTGGTCAGAAAAGTGGCTAATGAAATTCAATACTTCAAAATGTAAGGTAATGAGAATGGGTACAAGTGCAAGAAGGCCCAAGCTTGACTACTCGGTGGCTGGAGTACAACTTCAAGAGACAGAAAAAGAGAGAGATCTGGAGTAAACATACTGGCAGATTTGTCTCCAGAAATACATATAAATGGCATAGTAAGGGCAGCATATGCATTCTTATCAAATGTAAGGGTAGCCTTCAGACACATGGACAAGGAAATGTTCAGAAATATTTATGTAACCTATGTGAGGCCAAAACTCGAATATGCAGCCCCCTTTTGGAATCCGCACTTGAAAAAGCACATAGCTAAGCTTGAAAAAGTTCAAAGACATGCCACGAACCTGGTGCTAGAAATACGCAATCTCAGTTATGATGAGAGGCTGAGGGAATTAGACTTACCATCACTAGAAGCTAGAAGAGTGAGGGGGGATATGGTGACAGTCTTTAAATTCCTTCATGGTTATGATAGAGTGGATAGGGATCGATATTTTGATATGGCTGGCTCTAGAACTAAAGGTCATAGTTTGAAGCTTCGTAAGAAAACTTCTTCGCAGGATGTAAGGAAATACTTTTTCAGTGTAAGAGTAGTTGATAATTGGAATTCGCTAAGCGAGGAGGTAGTTAATGCTATCTCAATCCATAGTTTTAAGGACAGGCATGATAAGTATCACTATGTATAAAATGGAACCGATGAGGAGACGGGAAGATACGAGCTTTGGGCTCTTTCCCGTAAACAAAATTAGGTAATCACAATTAGGTAATCACACTGCTCTCTTCTGAGAGAGACGAGATTGCTGCTTGGAATGTCCAGATTAAGGAAAACATTGAACAGTTCAGAAAAGAGTTCCAGGAGCTGAATATGGAAAATGATGCCATGAAAACTTCCTTTGCTGATGCACTAAAGGGGAATGTGGCAGTAAAAGAGGCTGTAAAGGTGGTGGCACTGGAAAACATACAAACAGTTGACTATAAAGAGACAGTAATCGAAAAAATGAAAGTTGTTGTGATGGAAAGGCCAAACCCACTCATCAGACAGGCACTTGATAAGGAGAAGACAGTGGTAATCTCAGGCATAAGCGAATCCCAGGAGCCAACATGGCAGGGGAGACTTGAAGAAAATAAAGCTAGGGTTGTAGACCTGATAAGAAAGCTTGGAGTAGTATGTGGTCCTGAGGATATTGTAAACATACACCAACTAGGTAAATATTCGAGGGAAGGAAAGCCGAGACCAACAAAAGTAACCTTTGAGAGAGGGGAAACATGTAGGGAAATATTGTTGAGAAAAAAAAGTCTAAAAGACCTTCAAGAATTCAAAGAAGTGTTCATTAGACGATACAGAATACAGAAAGAGATGGGAAAGATCAAAAACTTGTTGCAAGAGGCAAGAAGGTTAAATGATGAAAGATATGAAAAAGAGAAGAAAAATTTTCATTACAGAGTTCTTCCAGACAAAGGGGAGATAAAGAAGATAATGACAGAAGATCAGGGGATGGGGCCAAATTAAGATTGTTATACACAAATGCTGATGGATTAGCTGGTAAGGCAGTAGAATTAAAAGATAGGATTCACAACAGTAAGGCAGATATAGTAGCAATTACAGAAACTAAGTTGAGTGAGGACATAAACAGTGTCACAGTTTTTCCTAAGGGCTTCAGAATACTAAGGGTTGAAAGATCTGAGAGGACTGGTGGAGGGATAGCACTGCTCATAAATGAAAGGATTGAAGTTGAAGAAATAAACTTGGCTATAGAAAGTGAGTTCAAGGAATTTCTTGTTGCTCGCATAAATACTGGGTCAGAGAGCATTATAATAACTGTTGTATACAACCCACCAAGGAACCAAAATAGGCTTGAAGTTTATGAGGAAAGTCATATAGGTACTATTGAAGTCATAAACTCAATTGTTAACATGGCACGGGAAAAAAATGTAGGATTTTTATTATGGGAGACTTTAATCTTAAAGAGATAGATTGGATAAATCTTGACCCACACAGTGGTGAGGACTCATTCGGGGCAAGATTCCTAGATTGCGTACAAGGGAATTTCCAACACCAACATGTAATGGAACCAACAAGGGCCAGGGGTGGGGATGAACCATCACTACTTGATCTAGTATTCACAGATAATGTGTTGGATATTGAAAAAATTGCGTATGAACCACCAATTGGAAAGAGTGACCACTGTGTGTTGTTGATGGAGTATATCATTGAAGATATTCTTCCTGAGAGTAGAGGCACTGAGGACATGAGGAGGAACTATCCGAAAGGAGATTACATATAAATGAATGAGCATTTTGCAGTTCTTGACTGGAGAACCTTATTTTACAACAAATTTGTACAAGAAATGTATGACGTCTTTTGTGAGAAATATGGGAAGATAGTAGATTGCTGCATACCTGTCACCAAAGTAGGTGTAATTCATGCCAGAGAGAAATGGTTCGATAATGGGTGTAAAAGAGCTAAGGAGTGGAGAGACAAATGCTGGAAAAGGTATAGGAGGAGAAAAAACATAAATGCCTGGCAAACCTACAAAAGAGCAAGAAATGACTACCTAAGTAAAAGGAGAGAGGCAGAGAGAGACTATGAGAGGGACATCACCAGGAAGGCTAAAGAAAATCCCAAGCTTTTCCACAGCTTTATCAGAGGAAAACTGAAGGTAAAAGAACAGGTTTTAAGGCTAAAGAGAGCGGATGGAAGCATCACTGAGACGGATGAAGAGATCTGCAAAGAATTAAACAAGGAGTTTCAGTCAGTATTTACAGTAGAAAATACCCCACCCCCTCAGATTGCAGTGATAGAAGCTCAAGGGCCGGTACTAGAGAACATCAACCTTACAGCCACAGAGGTATGCAAAGCGCTGATGGATTTAGATGTTCATAAAGCTACAGGTCCTGCTGACATATCCCCTCATGTGCTTAAAAAATGCGCAAACACAATATCAGTGGCACTAAGTATCATATTTAAAAAGTCACTGGAGTCGGGGGAGATTCCAAGATGCTGGAAACAAGCAAATGTAATACCTATCTTCAAAAAGGGAAGGAGGGATACGGCTCTGAACTATAGACCAGTTTCCTTGACCAGCATAGTTTGCAAACTTATGGAGAAACTACTAAGGAAACATATCTCTCTTCACTTGGAATCCTTAAACTTTTTGTCAGTGAGGCAACATGGCTTCAGAGAAGGTAGATCAACAGTAACAAACTTATTAGAATTTTATGATGAGGTAAGCCAAATCTTACAGGAAAGAGAGGGCTGGGCAGATTGCATATTCCTAGACTTCCAGAAAGCATTTGATACTGTTCCACATGGGAGACTTATTAGGAAGCTGCAATCAATGGCTAGAATAGGTGGAAATGTTTTGGAATGGATAAAAAACTTACTTAGAAGAAGGGAACAGAGGGTTAGAGTAAGACACTCAGTGTCTGAATGGAGAAGAGTTAGTAGTGGAGTTCCACAGGGTTCAGTTTTAGGGCCACTTTTGTTCCTTGTATATGTAAATGACCTACCAGAGTGTGTAAATTCATTCATGAATATGTTTGCAGATGATGCAAAGATTGTGAAGAAAGTAAAAAACGAGAACAATCGTAGAGAACTTCAGGAGGATCTAAATAATCTGCATGAGTGGTCAGAAAAGTGACTAATGAAATTCAATACTTCAAAACGTAAGGTAATGAGAATGGGTACAAGTGCAAGAAGGCCCAAGCTTGACTACTCGGTGGCTGGAGTACAACTTCAAGAGACAGAAAATGAGAGAGATCTAGGAGTAAACATACTGGTAGATTTGTCTCCAGAAATACATATAAATGGCATAGTAAGGGCAGCATATGCATTCTTATCAAATGTAAGGGTAGCCTTCAGGCACATGGACAAGAAAATGTTCAGAAATATTTATGTAACCTATGCGAGGCCAAAACTCGCTTATGCAGCCCCCTTTTGGAATCCGCACTTGAAAAAGCACATAGCTAAGCTTGAAAAAGTTCAAAGACATGCCACGAAACTGGTGCCAGAAATACGCAATCTCAGTTATGATGAGAGGCTGAGGGAATTAGACTTACCATCACTCGAAACTAGAAGAGTGAGGGGGGATATGGTGACAGTCTTTAAATTCCTTCATGGTTATGATAGAGTGGATAGGGATCGATATTTTGATATGGCTGGCTCTAGAACTAGAGGTCATAGTTTGAAGCTTGGTAAGAAAACTTCTTCGCAGGATGTAAGGAAATACTTTTTCAGTGTAAGAGTAGTTGATAATTGGAATTCGCTAAGCGAGGAGGTAGTTAATGGTATCTCAATCCATAGTTTTAAGGACAGGTATGATAAGTATCACTAAGTATAAAATGGAACCGATGAGGAGACGGGAAGATACAAGTTTTGGGCTCTTTCCAGTAAATACAATTAGGTAATCACAATTAGGTAATCACACAAAAGTAACCTTTGCGAGAGGGGAAACATGTAGGGAAATATTGTTGAGAAAAATAAGTCTAAAAGACCTTCAAGAATTCAAAGAAGTGTTCATTAGACGATACAGAACACAGGAAGAGATGGGAAAGATCAAAAACTTGTTGCAAGAGGCAAGAAGGTTAAATGAAGAAAGAAATGAAGAAGAGAAGAAAAATTTTCATTTCAGAGTTCTTCCAGACAAAGGGGAGATAAAGAAGATAATGACAGAAGATCAGGGGATGGGGCCTCATTAAGATTGTTCAAAGACATGCCACGAAACTGGTGCCAGAAATACGCAATCTCAGTTATGATGAGAGGCTCAGGGAATTAGACTTACCATCACTCGAAGCTAGAAGAGTGAGGGGGGATATGGTGACAGTCTTTAAATTCCTTCATGGTTATGATAGAGTGGATAGGGATCGATATTTTGATATGGCAGGCTCTAGAACTAGAGGTCATAGTTTGAATCTTGGTAAGAAATCTTCTTTGCAGGATGTAAGAAAATACTTTTTCAGTGTAAGAGTAGTTGATAATTGGAATTCGCTAAACGAGGAGGTAGTTAATGGTATCTCAATCCATAGTTTTAAGGACAGGTATGATAAGTATCACTAAGTATAAAATGGAACCGATGAGGAGACGGGAAGATACGAGCTTTGGGCTCTTTCCCGTAATCACAATTAGGTAATCACACACACACACACACACACACACCAAAACTCGAATATGCAGCCCCCTTTTGGAATCCGCACTTGAAAAAGCACATAGCTAAGCTTGAAAAAGTTCATAGACATGCCACGAAACTGGTGCCAGAAATACGCAATCTCAGTTATGATGAGAGGCTGAGGGAATTAGACTTACCATCACTCGAAGCTAGAAGAGTGAGGGGGGATATGGTGACAGTCTTTAAATTCCTTCATGGTTATGATAGAGTGGATAGGGATCGATATTTTGATATGGCTGGCTCTAGAACTAGAGGTCATAGTTTGAAGCTTCGTAAGAAAACTTCTTCACAGGATATAAGGAAATACTTTTTCAGTGTAAGAGTAGTTCATAATTGGAATTGGCTTAGCGAGGAGGTAGTTAATGGTATCTCAATCCATAGTTTTAAGGACAGGTATGATAAGTATCACTAAGTCTAAAATGGAACCGATGAGGAGACGGGAAGATACGAGCTTTGGGCTCTTTCCCGTAAACACAATTAGGTATTCACAATTAGGTAATCACACAAAAGTAACCTTTGCGAGAGGGGAAACATGTAGGGAAATATTGTTGAGAAAAATAAGTCTAAAAGACCTTCAAGAATTCAAAGAAGTGTTCATTAGACGATACAGAACACAGGAAGAGATGGGAAAGATCAAAAACTTGTTGCAAGAGGCAAGAAGGTTAAATGAAGAAAGAAATGAAGAAGAGAAGAAAAATTTTCATTTCAGAGTTCTTCCAGACAAAGGGGAGATAAAGAAGATAATGATAGAAGATCAGGGGATGGGGCCTCATTAAGATTGTTCAAAGACATGCCACGAAACTGGTGCCAGAAATACGCAATCTCAGTTATGATGAGAGGCTCAGGGAATTAGACTTACCATCACTCGAAGCTAGAGGAGTGAGGGGGGATATGGTGACAGTCTTTAAATTCCTTCATGGTTATGATAGAGTGCATAGGGATCGATATTTTGATATGGCTGGCTCTAGAAGTAGAGGTCATAGTTTGAATCTTGGTAAGAAAACTTCTTTGCAGGATGTAAGGAAATACTTTTTCAGTGTAAGAGTAGTTGATAATTGGAATTGGCTAAGCGAGGAGGTAGTTAATGGTATCTCAATCCTTAGTTTTAAGGACAGGTATGATGTATCACTAAGTATAAAATGGAACCGATGAGGAGACGGGAAGATACGAGCTTTGGGCTCTTTCCCGTAAACACAATTAGGTAATCACAATTAGGTAATCACACACACACACACACACACACACCAAAACTAGAATATGCAGCCCCCTTTTGGAATCCGCACTTGAAAAAGCACATAGCTAAGCTTGAAAAAGTTCAAAGACATGCCACGAAACTGGTGCCAGAAATACGCAATCTCAGTTATGATGAGAGGCTGAGGAAATTAGACTTACCATCACTCGAAGCTAGAAGAGTGAGGGGGGATATGGTGACAGTCTTTAAATTCCTTCATGGTTATGATAGAGTGGATAGGGATCGATATTTTGATATGGCTGGCTCTAGAACTAGAGGTCATAGTTTGAAGCTTGGTAAGAAAACTTCTTCGCAGGATGTAAGGAAATACTTTTTCAGTGTAAGAGTAGTTGATAATTGGAATTGGCTAAGCGAGGAGGTAGTTAATGGTATCTCAATCCTTAGTTTTAAGGACAGGTATGATGTATCACTAAGTATAAAATGGAACCGATGAGGAGACGGGAAGATACGAGCTTTGGGCTCTTTCCCGTAAACACAATTAGGTAATCACAATTAGGTAATCACACACACACACACACACACACCAAAACTAGAATATGCAGCCCCCTTTTGGAATCCGCACTTGAAAAAGCACATAGCTAAGCTTGAAAAAGTTCAAAGACATGCCACGAAACTGGTGCCAGAAATACACAATCTCAGTTATGATGAGAGGCTGAGGAAATTAGACTTACCATCACTCGAAGCTAGAAGAGTGAGGGGGGATATGGTGACAGTCTTTAAATTCCTTCATGGTTATGATAGAGTGGATAGGGATCGATATTTTGATATGGCTGGCTCTAGAACTAGAGGTCATAGTTTGAAGCTTGGTAAGAAAACTTCTTTGCAGGATGTAAGGAAATACTTTTTCAGTGTAAGAGTAGTTGATAATTGGAATTGGCTAAGCGAGGAGGTAGTTAATGGTATCTCAATCCTTAGTTTTAAGGACAGGTATGATAAGTATCACTAAGTATAAAATGGAACCGATGAGGAGACGGGAAGATACGAGCTTTGGGCTCTTTCCCGTAAACACAATTAGGTAATCACAATTAGGTAATCACACACACACACACACACACACCAAAACTCGAATATGCATCCCCCTTTTGGAATCCGCACTTGAAAAAGCACATAGCTAAGTTTGAAAAAGTTCAAAGACATGCCACGAAACTGGTGCCAGAAATACGCAATCTCAGTTATGATGAGAGGCTGAGGGAATTAGACTTACCATCACTCGAAGCTAGAAGAGTGAGGGGGGATATGGTGACAGTCTTTAAATTCCTTCATGGTTATGATAGAGTGGATAGGGATCGATATTTTGATATGGCTGGCTCTAGAACTAGAGGTCATAGTTTGAAGCTTGGTAAGAAAACTTCTTCGCAGGATGTAAGGAAATACTTTTTCAGTGTAAGAGTAGTTGATAATTGGAATTGGCTAAGCGAGGAGGTAGTTAATGGTATCTCAATCCATAATTTTAAGGACAGGTATGATAAGTATCACTAAGTATAAAATGGAACCGATGAGGAGACGGGAAGATACGAGCTTTGGGCTCTTTCCCGTAAACACAATTAGGTAATCACAATTAGGTAATCACACAAAAGTAACCTTTGCGAGAGGGGAAACATGTAGGGAAATATTGTTGAGAAAAATAAGTCTAAAAGACCTTCAAGAATTCAAAGAAGTGTTCATTAGACGATACAGAACACAGGAAGAGATGGGAAAGATCAAAAACTTGTTGCAAGAGGCAAGAAGGTTAAATGAAGAAAGAAATGAAGAAGAGAAGAAAAATTTTCATTTCAGAGTTCTTCCAGACAAAGGGGAGATAAAGAAGATAATGACAGAAGATCAGGGGATGGGGCCTCATTAAGATTGTTCAAAGACATGCCACGAAACTGGTGCCAGAAATACGCAATCTCAGTTATGATGAGAGGCTCAGGGAATTAGACTTACCATCACTCGAAGCTAGAGGAGTGAGGGGGGATATGGTGACAGTCTTTAAATTCCTTCATGGTTATGATAGAGTGGATAGGGATCGATATTTTGATATGGCTGGCTCTAGAAGTAGAGGTCATAGTTTGAAGCTTGGTAAGAAAACTTCTTTGCAGGATGTAAGGAAATACTTTTTCAGTGTAAGAGTAGTTGATAATTGGAATTGGCTAAGCGAGGAGGTAGTTAATGGTATCTCAATCCTTAGTTTTAAGGACAGGTATGATAAGTATCACTAAGTATAAAATGGAACCGATGAGGAGACGGGAAGATACGAGCTTTGGGCTCTTTCCCGTAAACACAATTAGGTAATCACAATTAGGTAATCACACACACACACACACACACACCAAAACTCGAATATGCAGCCCCCTTTTGGAATCCGCACTTGAAAAAGCACATAGCTAAGCTTGAAAAAGTTCAAAGACATGCCACGAAACTGGTGCCAGAAATACGCAATCTCAGTTATGATGAGAGGCTGAGGGAATTAGACTTACCATCACTCGAAGCTAGAAGAGTGAGGGGGGATATGGTGACAGTCTTTAAATTCCTTCATGGTTATGATAGAGTGGATAGGGATCGATATTTTGATATGGCTGGCTCTAGAACTAGAGGTCATAGTTTGAAGCTTGGTAAGAAAACTTCTTCGCAGGATGTAAGGAAATACTTTTTCAGTGTAAGAGTAGTTGATAATTGGAATTGGCTAAGCGAGGAGGTAGTTAATGGTATCTCAATCCATAGTTTCAAGGACAGGTATGATAAGTATCACTAAGTATAAAATGGAACCGATGAGGAGACGGGAAGATACGAGCTTTGGGCTCTCTCCCGTAAATACAATTAGGTAATCACAATTAGGTAATCACACAAAAGTAACCTTTGCGAGAGGGGAAACATGTAGGGAAATATTGTTGAGAAAAATAAGTCTAAAAGACCTTCAAGAATTCAAAGAAGTGTTCATTAGACGATACAGAACACAGGAAGAGATGGGAAAGATCAAAAACTTGTTGCAAGAGGCAAGAAGGTTAAATGAAGAAAGAAATGAAGAAGAGAAGAAAAATTTTCATTTCAGTGTTCTTCCAGACAAAGGGGAGATAAAGAAGATAATGACAGAAGATCAGGGGATGGGGCCTCATTAAGATTGTTCAAAGACATGCCACGAAACTGGTGCCAGAAATACGCAATCTCAGTTATGATGAGAGGCTCAGGGAATTAGACTTACCATCATTCGAAGCTAGAGGAGTGAGGGGGGATATGGTGACAGTCTTTAAATTCCTTCATGGTTATGATAGAGTGGATAGGGATCGATATTTTGATATGGCTGGCTCTAGAAGTAGAGGTCATAGTTTGAATCTTGGTAAGAAAACTTCTTTGCAGGATGTAAGGAAATACTTTTTCAGTGTAAGAGTAGTTGATAATTGGAATTGGCTAAGCGAGGAGGTAGTTAATGGTATCTCAATCCTTAGTTTTAAGAACAGGTATGATAAGTATCACTAAGTATAAAATGGAACCGATGAGGAGACGGGAAGATACGAGCTTTGGGCTATTTCCCGTAAGCACAATTAGGTAATCACAATTAGGTAATCACACAAATGCTGATGGATTAGCTGGTAAGGCAGTAGAATTAAAAGATAAGATGCACAACAGTAAGGCAGATATAATAGCAATTACAGAGACTAAGTTGAGTGAGGACATAAACAGTGTCACAGTTTTTCCTAAGGGCCTCAGAATACTAAGGGTTGAAAGATCTGAGAGGACTGGTGGAGGGATAGCACTGCTCATAAGTGAAAGGATTGAAGTTGAAGAAATAAACTTGGCTATAGAAAGTGAGTTCAAGGAATTTCTTGTTGCTCGCATAAACACTGGGTCAGAGAGCATTATAATAACTGTTGTATATAACCCACCAAGGAACCAGAATAGGCTTGAAGTTTATGAGGAAACTCATATAGGTACTATTGAAGTCATAAACTCAGTTGTTAACATGGCACGGGAAAAAATTGTAGGATTTTGATTATGGGAGATTTTAATCATAAAGAGATAGATTGGATAAATCTTGACCCACACAGTGGTGAGGACTCATTCGGGGCAAGATTCCTAGATTGCGTACAAGGGAATTTCCATTACCAACATGTAATGGAACCAACGAGGGCCAGGGGTGGGGATGAGCCATCACTACTTGATCTAGTATTCACAGATAATGTGTTGGATATTGAAAAAATTGCGTATGAACCACCAATTGGAAAGAGTGACCACTGTGTGTTGTTGATGGAGTATATCATTGAAGATATTCTTCCTGAGAGTAGAGGCACTGAGGACATGAGGAGGAACTATCCGAAAGGAGATTACATAAAAATGAATGAGCATTTTGCAGTTCTTGACTGGAGAACCTTATTTTACAACAAATTTGTACAAGAAATGTATTACGTCTTTTGTGAGAAATATGGGAAGATAGTAGATTGCTGCATACCTGTCACCAAAGTAGGTGTAATTCATGCCAGAGAGAAATGGTTCGATAATGGGTGTAAAAGAGCTAAGGAGTGGAGAGACAAATGCTGGAAAAGGTATAGGAGAAGAAAAAACATAAATGCCTGGCAAACCTACAAAAGAGCAAGAAATGACTACCTAAGTAAAAGGAGAGAGGCAGAGAGAGACTATGAGAGGGACATCACCAGGAAGGCTAAAGAAAATTCCAAGCTTTTCCACAGCTTTATCAGAGGAAAACTGAAGGTAAAAGAACAGGTTTTAAGGCTAAAGAGAGTGGATGGAAGCATCACTGAGACGGATAAAGAGATCTGCAAAGAATTGAACAAGGAGTTTCAGTCAGTATTTACAGTAGAAAATACCCCACCCCCTCAGATTGCAGTGATAGAAGCTCAAGGGCCGGTATTAGAGAACATCAACCTTACAGCCACAGAGGTATGCAAAGCGCTGATGGATTTAGATGTTCATAAAGCTACAGGTCCTGATGACATATCCCCTCATGTGCTTAAAAAATGCACAAACACAATATCAGTGGCACTAAGTATCATATTTAAAAAGTCACTGGAGTCAGGGGAGATTCCAAGATGCTGGAAACAAGCAAATGTGATACCTATCTTCAAAAAGGGAAGGAGGGATACGGCTCTGAACTATAGACCAGTTTCCTTGACCAGCATAGTGTGCAAAGTTATGGAGAAACTACTAAGGAAACATATCTCTCTTCACTTGGAATCCTTCAACTTTTTGTCAGTGAGGCAACATGGCTTCAGAGAAGGTAGATCAACAGTAACAAACTTATTAGAATTTTATGATGAGGTAAGCCAAATCTTACAGGAAAGAGAGGGCTGGGCAGATTGCATATTCCTAGACTTCCAGAAAGCGTTTGATACTGTTCCACATGGGAGACTTATTAGGAAGCTGCAATCAATGGCTAGAATAGGTGGAAATGTTTTGGAATGGATAAAAAACTTACTTAGAAGAAGGGAACAGAGGGTTAGAGTAAGACACTCAGTGTCTGAATGGAGAAGAGTTAGTAGTGGAGTTCCACAGGGTTCAGTTTTAGGGCCACTTTTGTTCCTTGTATATGTAAATGACCTACCAGAGTCTGTAAATTCATTCATGAATATGTTTGCAGATGATGCAAAGATTGTGAAGAAAGTAAAAAACGAGAACAATGGTAGAGAACTTCAGGAGGATCTAAATAATCTGCATGAGTGGTCAGAAAAGTGGCTAATGAAATTCAATACTTCAAAATGTAAGGTAATGAGAATGGGTACAAGTGCAAGAAGGCCCAAGCTTGACTACTCGGTGGCTGGAGTACAACTTCAAGAGACAGAAAATGAGAGAGATCTAGGAGTAAACATACTGGCAGATTTGTCTCCAGAAATACATATAAATGGCATAGTAAGGGCAGCATATGCATTCTTATCAAATGTAAGGGTAGCCTTCAGGCACATGGACAAGGAAATGTTCAGAAATATTTATGTAAGCTATGTGAGGCCAAAACTCGAATATGCAGCCCCCTTTTGGAATCCGCACTTGAAAAAGCACATAGCTAAGCTTGAAAAAGTTCAAAGACATGCCACGAAACTGGTGCCAGAAATACGCAATCTCAGTTATGATGAGAGGCTGAGGGAATTAGACTTACCATCACTCGAAACTAGAAGAGTAAGGGGGGATATGGTGACAGTCTTTAAATTCCTTCATGGTTATGATAGAGTGGACAGGGATCGATATTTTGATATGGCTGGCTCTAGAACTAGAGGTCATAGTTTGAAGCTTGGTAAGAAAACTTCTTTGCAGGATGTAAGAAAATACTTTTTAAGTGTAAGAGTAGTTGATAATTGGAATTCGCTACGCGAGTATAAAATGGAACCGATGAGGAGACGGGAAGATACGAGCTTTGGGCTCTTTCCAGTAAATGCAATTAGGTAATCACAATTAGGTAACCACACACACACACAGTTTTCATGGCATCATTTTCCATATTCAGCTCCTGGAACTCTTTTCTGAACTGTTCAATGTTTTCCTTAATCTGGACATTCCAAGCAGCAATCTCGTCTCTCTCAGAAGAGAGCAGTGAACTAACATCTAATTCCTTTAGGTTGTCATTCATCTGTTTGTTTTTATCTTCTTGTTTAGATATTCTAGTTTCTAGTTGACTCTTTTCCCCTTCCAGCTTCTTTATTCTTTTTTCTAGTTCCTTTCTCTCCTGCCCTTGTGCTTTATTTGCTTCCTCCAAAGATCTTATTTCCTCTCTGAGTGTTTCATTCTCTTTCATTTCTCCATCCATATTCCGAATTTTTTCATCAAGGCTTATAACCATTGCCTCTAAATTCTTGATTTTCTATTTAAGTCTCCTAATGGCTACCCCTCCTACCGACCCATGGATGGGAGAGGTTTGGGACAGAGATGGCGTCATTTTTATGTTCTCCCTCTCACAGAATATAGAAAGAAGAAGAGAAAGAGGAAAAAGAAAAAGAAAAACTTTTATTTAAGCTTCACACAGAATTTTTATATCTCCATATAAGTGCTATTTAGTGACTCAATTTATCTCTTTTCTGGTAACACACATCTTAACTTAAAAATTTGACTATGGTAATTTAAGGATAAAAAGAAAAAGAAAAAAAATGCAACAAAACAAAAGTCAAACCTGAAGGAATATTTGAATTTGTGTCTGAGGAGGCACCCACCTGTTTCTGCTATATATTCTTCCTAACTGATAAACTCACTTCTTAAATTTTTCCCTTTGTTTTTGAGTGACTAAGTGCTTCGTGGAAAACTTTACTATAATTTCCCTAAATCTGAAATCCTGCAGGGTATTGAGTACAAAACTTATATTTATTGTATGACGAGACTGTCCAAAATATTAAAGGAAAAAAATTGAGAACTTTTTCGTGAGGGGAGAGAGAAGCTGCTGTCCTGTTCTGCCTTAAAGGAAATTTAGAAGAGTTGCCAGAGGTGAAGCCATAACATCACATTACCTAATTTTTTGTGTAAACTGGGGAAAGCTCTTAAGCCGTTTACCTGATCCTGTGGTTCCATATATTGTTAAAATCAGTATCCTTCCCATTTATATTAACTTGTTAGTTAGTTTGATACACGAAATAATTGAATAATTAAATAAATACCAAATATCCACCTGTCAACAGTACTGAGTTAAGTTGCCAAGTAGTACAGCTGTCTTATTTTCTTCATTTTTTTTCTTTTCTTTTAGCTTTCTCTTTTATTTTTTTTATTTTGTATATATATTGAGTTAAATGTAAAGTCTAATCCTGTGATAACATATCTTGGTTAGCAAGTGAGTTTATCAGTTCGGAAGAATATATAGCAGAAACAGGTGGGTGCCACCTCAGACACAAATTCGAATTTTCCTTCAGGTTTGACTTTTGTTTTGTTGCATTTTTTTTCTTTTTCTTTTTATCCTTAAATTACCATGGTCAATTTTCAAGTTAAGATGTGTGTTACCAGAAAAGAGATAAATTGAGTCACTAAATAGCACTTATATGGAGATATAAAAATTCTGTGTGAAGCTTAAATAAAAGTTTTTCTCTTTTTTTTCCTCTTTCTCTTCTTTTTTCTATATTCTGTGAGAGGGAGAACATAAAAATGACGCCATCTCTGTCCCAAACCTCCCCCATCCATGGGTCGGTAGGAGGGGTAGCCATTAGGAGACTTAAACAGAAAATCAAGAATTTAGAGGCAATGGTTATAAGCCTTGATGAAAAAATTCGGAATATGGATGGAGAAATGAAAGAGAATGAAACACTCAGAGAGGAAATAAGATCTTTGGAGGAAGCAAATAAAGCACAAGGGCAGGAGAGAAAGGAACTAGAAAAAAGAATAAAGAAGCTGGAAGGGGAAAAGAGTCAAATAGAAACTAGAATATCTAAACAAGAAGATAAAAACAAACAGCTGAATGACAACCTAAAGGAATTAGATGTTAGTTCACTGCTCTCTTCTGAGAGAGACGAGATTGCTGCTTGGAATGTCCAGATTAAGGAAAACATTGAACAGTTCAGAAAAGAGTTCCAGGAGCTGAATATGGAAAATGATGCCATGAAAACTTCCTTTGCTGATGCACTAAAGGGGAATGTGGCAGTAAAAGAGGCTGTAAAGGTGGTGGCACTGGAAAACATACAAACAGTTGACTATAAAGAGACAGTAATCGAAAAAATGAAAGACGTTGTGATGGAAAGGGCAAACCCACTCATCAGACAGGCACTTGATAAGGAGAAGACAGTGGTAATCTCAGGCATAAGCGAATCCCAGGAGCCAACATGGCAGGGGAGACTTGAAGAAAATAAAGCTAGGGTTGTAGACCTGATAAGAAAGCTTGGAGTAGTTTGTGGTCCTGAGGATATTGCAAACATACACCAACTAGGTAAATATTCGAGGGAAGGAAAGCTGAGACCAACAAAAGTAACCTTTGAGAGAGGGGAAACATGTAGGGAAATATTGTTGAGAAAAAAAAGTCTAAAAGACCTTCAAGAATTCAAAGAAGTGTTCATTAGACGATACAGAACACAGGAAGAGATGGGAGAGATAAAAAACTTGTTGCAAGAGGCAAGAAGGTTAAATGATGAAAGAAATGAAGAAGAGAAGAAAAATTTTCATTTCAGAGTTCTCCCAGACAAAGGGGGGATAAAGAAGATAATGGCAGAAGATCAGGGGATGGGGCATCATTAAGATTGTTATACACAAATGCTGATGGATTAGCTGGTAAGGCAGTAGAATTAAAAGATAGGATTCACAACAGTAAGGCAGATATAGTAGCAATTACAGAGACTAAGTTGAGTGAGGACATAAACAGTGTCACAGTTTTTCCTAAGGGCTTCAGAATACTAAGGGTTGAAAGATCTGAGAGGACTGGTGGAGGGATAGCACTGCTCATAAGTGAAAGGATTGAAGTTGAAGAAATAAACTTGGCTATAGAAAGTGAGTTCAAGGAATTTCTTGTTGCTCGCATAAATACTGGGTCAGAGAGCATTATAATAACTGTTGTATATAACCCACCAAGGAACCAAAATAGACTTGAAGTTTATGAGGAAAGTCATATAGGTACTATTGAAGTCATAAACTCAGTTGTTAACATGGCACGGGAAAAGAAATGTAAGATTTTGATTATGGGAGACTTTAATCATAAAGAGATAGATTGGATAAATCTTGACCCACACAGTGGTGAGGACTCATTCGGGGCAAGATTCCTAGATTGCGTACAAGGGAACTTCCTACACCAACATGTAATGGAACCAACGAGGGCCAGGGGTGGGGATGAGCCATCACTACATGATCTAGTATTCACAGATAATGTATTGGATATTGAAAAAATTGCGTATGAATCACCAATTGGAAAGAGTGACCACTGTGTGTTGTTGATGGAGTATATCATTGAAGATATTCTTCCTGAGAGTAGAGGCACTGAGGACATGAGGAGGAACTATCCGAAAGGAGATTACATCAAAATGAATGAGCTTTTTGCAGTTATAGACTGGAGAACCTTATTTTACAACGAATCTGTACAAGAAATGTATGACATCTTTTGTGAGAAATATGGGAAGATAGTAGATTGCTGCATACCTGTCACCAAAGTAGGTGTAATTCATGCCAGAGAGAAATGGTTCGATAATGGGTGTAAAAGAGCTAAGGAGTGGAGAGACAAATGCTGGAAAATGTATAGGAGAAGAAAAAACATAAATGCCTGGCAAACCTACAAAAGAGCAAGAAATGACTACCTAAGTAAAAGGAGAGAGGCAGAGAGAGACTATGAGAGGGACATCACCAGGAAGGCTAAAGAAAATCCCAAGCTTTTCCACAGCTTTATCAGAGGAAAACTGAAGGTAAAAGAACAGGTTTTAAGGCTAAAGAGAGTGGATGGAAGCATCACTGAGACGGATGAAGAGATCTGCAAAGAATTGAACAAGGAGTTTCAGTCAGTATTTACAGTAGAAAATACCCCACCCCCTCAGATTGCAGTGATAGAAGCTCAAGGGCCGGTATTAGAGAACATCAACCTTACAGCCACAGAGGTATGCAAAGCGCTGATGGATTTAGATGTTCATAAAGCTACAGGTCCTGATGACATATCCCCTCATGTGCTTAAAAAATGCGCAAACTCAATATCAGTGGCACTAAGTATCATATTTAAAAAGTCACTGGAGTCAGGGGAGAGTCCAAGATGCTGGAAACAAGCAAATGTGATACCTATCTTCAAAAAGGGAAGGAGGGATATGGCTCTGAACTATAGACCGATTTCCTTGACCAGCATAGTTTGCAAAGTTATGGAGAAACTACTAAGGAAACATATCTCTCTTCACTTGGAATCCTTCAACTTTTTGTCAGTGAGGCAACATGGCTTCAGAGAAGGTAGATCAACAGTAACAAACTTATTAGAATTCTATGATGAGGTAAGCCGAATCTTACAGGAAAGAGAGGGCTGGGCAGATTGCATATTCCTAGACTTCTAGAAAGCATTTGACACTGTTCCACATGGGAGACTTATTAGGAAGCTGCAAGCAATGGCTAGAATAGGTGGAAATGTTTTGGAATGGATAAAAACTTACTTAGAAGGGAGGGAAGAGAGGGTTAGAGTAAGACACTCAGTGTCTGAATGGAGAAAAGTTAGTAGTGGAGTTCCGCAGGGTTCAGTTTTAGGGCCACTTTTGTTCCTTGTATATGTAAATGATCTACCAGAGTCTGTAAATTCATTCATGAATATGTTTGCAGATGATGCGAAGATTGTGAAGAAAGTAAAAAACGAGAACAATGGTAGAGAACTTCAGGAGGATCTAAATAATCTGCATGAGTGGTCAGAAAAGTGGCTAATGAAATTCAATACTTCAAAATGTAAGGTAATGAGAATGGGTACAAGTGCAAGAAGGCCCAAGCTTGACCACTCGGTGGCTGGAGTACAACTTCAAGAGACAGAAAATGAGAGAGCTCTAGGAGTAAACATACTAGCAGATTTGTCTCCAGAAATACATATAAATGGCATAGTAAGGGCAGCATATGCATTCTTAGCAAATGTAATGGTAGCCTTCAGGCACATGGACAAGGAAATGTTCAGAAATATTTATGTAAGCTATGTGAGGCCAAAACTCGAATATGCAGCCCCCTTTTGGAATCCGCACTTGAAAAAGCACATAGCTAAGCTTGAAAAAGTTCAAAGACATGCCACGAAACTGGTGCCAGAAATACGCAATCTCAGTTATGATGAGAGGCTGAGGGAATTAGACTTACCATCACTCGAAGCTAGAAGAGTGAGGGGGGATATGGTGACAGTCTTTAAATTCCTTCATGGTTATGATAGAGTGGATAGGGGTCGATATTTTGATATGGCTGGCTCTAGAACTAGAGGTCATAGTTTGAAGCTTCGTAAGAAAACTTCTTTGCGGGATGTAAGGAAATACTTTTTCAGTGTAAGAGTAGTTGATAATTGGCATTGGCTAAGCGAGGAGGTAGTTAATGGTATCTCAATCCATAGTTTTAAGGACAGGTATGATAAGTATCATTAAGTCTAAAATGGAACCGATGAGGAGACGGGAAGATACGAGCTTTGGGCTCTTTCCCGTAAACGCAATTAGGTAATCACAATTAGGTAATCACACACACACACACACACACACATATATATATATATATATATATATATATATATATATATATATATATATATATATATATATATATATATATATATATATATATATATATATATATATATATATATATATATATATATATATATATATATATATATATATATATATATATATATATATTAAAACAAACTTTTAACATGCAAATTTAATAGTAAGGAAGACCATCAGTGCAAAAACACATAGAAAATAATTTATATCAAGTCCTAATTGAACATCTTAAGAGGGAGTTTAGGACCCGAAATATAGTGTTATTTTCTGCGTTATTTCACTGATTCTCTCTCTCTCTCTCTCTCTCTCTCTCTCTCTCTCTCTCTCTCTCTCTCTCTCTCTCTCTCTCTCTCTCTCTCTCTCTCTCTCTCTCTCTCTCTCTCTCTCTCTCTCTCTCTCTCTCTATTAGTTTATTTTCGGCAAAATCTATTTAATAAGTGAACGACGAAAGTCGACCTTTGAAAGCTCGTATACTAAGGCATTTTGGACTACAATAGTTTCTGACGAAAAGACCAGCTTCTCAGTTGGGGCAGCTCTTTACACTTTCCAAAGGAAATATTAGAAGCATTTTATCTTGGGGTGTTTGATATAATTTATATAGCTCTCTGATGCTAAGCTTATATATATATATATATATATATATATATATATATATATATATATATATATATATATATATATATATATATATATATATATATATATATATATATATATATATATATATATATATATATAGCACAAAGTTTTAACATACAACATTAAATAGTAAGCAAAACCATCCTTGCAACATGAAGGGGTCCACTTAGGCCCCGAAATATAGCGTTATTTTCTTCGTTGTTTCACTGATAGGCTTCTTGGAGAAATTTAAGACACATTGCTAACAGCTGGATATCCATTTCATTCTTGGTTTCACACAAATATTTATCCAAGTAAGCTGACGTATGAAAATCATTGTGCCTCATGCTGTTACAGTACTTATATTTTTAACTTTGAATTTTGGTGCATTACATTTCACCTGGTACTTTTTGAACTATTTTCTTGAAGCAGAACAAAAGCTTACTGGAATAACCTCAATAAATCTTACTACTTACGTTGTATTCTTATCCAAAGCATCTGCAAATATATTGGTATCATTTCTTACTTTATCTGAGAGAGCAGTTATATAATTATCCATTATTAGATGAAGAAGTGGACCACTCACTGAACCTTGCCTTAACCACTAGCTGCTATTCTCCACCTTGAAGTAGCTTCGCTAATCTATACTCTGTGATTCTTGCAATTCCAACGCTTTTAACTGTCATACCTGTTACCTTGTCTTTCTGCTTGTGTGATTTTCTCTGATACAGTTTGTTCAGAACTTTTTCTTTTAGATAGTAACTTGAAAGGGTGACTTAATTACTTCTTGAGTTTAAATCTAATAGTTAAATTAATCTTCAAGGTAACGTGTCCTTGATTATTTTAAAGTACATATTGCATAATTTAATTATATATTGTATACTGATACTGTCCGTGCTCTAGACTGCATAATTATTTTATTTTAGTTTTGTAATAATTACTTTTTTCTCTTCACTTAGGATTAAGTAGTGAGATGAGGTATAGATTAATATTACAGCCGTGTCTCAGAATTCTTTGTGGTATTAATGATCCAAGTAATAAGAACATATTGTAAAATTATTTTTTTTTCTGATATCCATTTGGACAGATGCATGAACTGCCTTAAAATGTTTTATATTACTGGGTAGCTTTAGATAATATTTCTTTACAATCCTTTTCAGACTTCTTTGAATAGTGCCAATTGCTACACGTTGTATTTTGTGCAGTGATCCTTCATTAACTTATGTAACAACTTAATCGGCAGAGTGTTGGCTCAGTTTACTAACTAATGCCGCATTAAGTTACTAATAACTTGTTTCCAGTCATTGGTGCAAAATTTCTGTTCAGTGTGTAATTATTTGGTTTAGTTCCTTATTGTTTATATCATCTGAAGAACAACAAGGTCAAACAAACATGTTTTGCTGTGTCATCACTTGCAAATTAAATATTTTGAATATTGTATTTGAACTCGTAAATTTAAACAAGACAGCCAAGCAATCTATGTTATATTAGTGTGTAGTGGGCAATAAGTAACGTGGCATATTCTTGCTATCTGCCATTCTAAGATAATATTTTTTAGGTTTAAAAACAGATAAGAGGGTGAGTGGCGGAAGGGGTAATTTATAATGCCAGATATTGTTTATTTTTATTACAAAACGCAAGCTTACAGTATATTTCAACATTGTACTTGCAATAAATAAATAACTTGTTTGTTTTGGTAGCTACATCACATTTCCACCAATAAATGATTGTTAATATAATTCCATGGCTTGATGTAATATATAAATATATGTCTTATTATACAGGGATTATTACATATTACATGCTATAATCATGGAACTGTGCTACTCAATTTTTCATAGAAAGATGAAAGATTTGACACATAACTAGTACGACAAATACTCTTATGAACAGGGTTATTCATAAGAGTATCATTATCAGTTTTATTTACAAGGTAGCAAAATAATTTTTAAGATATTCACCTATAATGTCCATAATGAGGCCGAGTGTCGACAAAATAAGATGGGTCACCTATGATTGGACTTTTGAATGACAAGTTTGTATCTCCTACCTTGTGGACCTTGGTTAAATCAGCTAGAAAATAGAGATCGAATAGTGGATTCCCACTTGTTCCATGACTACTTCCATACCCACCAATTCCGTGACTACTTCCATATCCACTGCTACCTCCGCTATAGGAAGGAGAATGTGCATAAATTCTATCTAATGGCTCATTGGGAACTGGATTTGGTGTTGTCACTTCTTCTTTTTTAACTTCTGGTTTAGGTGTCTCACTTTCATGGGAGGAACCAATACGTGCATTCTGCAACTGCTTTCTTATGCTATCCACAACGGTTTTAGGTAACCCGGTTAATATTTCACTGACAGAACGAATTGGTTTCGGTGTTGTTGTAGTCGGAGGGGGCGTGACAATACGTATAATGGGATTTGAGTTTGCAGTGTATGGCTTAATAGGAGGGCTGATGGGGATTCTGTTTCTGTGAGTGTTTGCAATATTTCTGTCCGTTCTGATAACTGGACCAGAGTCAGTTCCTGATGGAGCTGTAACTAGAGATCTCCGAGATGCAACCTTCGGAGGAACAAATTTTGGAATATTAGCCACTTGTTTAATTAAATTTCTTCTAATAGCTGGGGAAAGTGAGCTTAGTGGTGATAGTGCATCACGCCTAGAAGATATCTGAGTTGCTGTGGCTTCTGTAGATTGAACTGGGGAAGGCGTGGGTTGAAAATGTATTGGTTTAGGGAGTGGTATGGCAATTTCACCAAAGTGAGTATCTTGGGAGTTTGGTGCTTGCTGTCGAACCACTAGTTTTACATATTCCTCTTGAGGTGAAGCCTCTTGCGGTTGTGTAATAGTAACGGTTTGAGCTGGTGCTTGACCTAATAAATTTGATAGCACCCTGGAGAAAGTAGCTCCTATTCCACTATTAGTTGATGACTGTTCCAGTGGCTGTGATACAGCTTGTACTATTGGTTGCACAACAGGTTGCACCAACCTCTGTAATAGTGGTTGTTGTACAGGTTGAGGTGTTGTAGTGTGTTGCAGCTGGTTCTGTTGGGCAATTGCTTGTATGAGTGATGTCCTAAAGGAATTCACTCCTGCTGGGTCAACTGCACCTTGGGCACGCTGTGCATTTGATGACTGAGAACGAATTGGGTCAGGAAGAATAGCAGCAGGCAAAAATTCGTCAACTCCTGCCAAATAGGATAGAATCTCATAACCTTTAGGTACGTTCTCCTTGTCTTTCTTATCGCTATCTTCCTTTTCTTGACTTTTTGTGTTTTTATTAGATGCTGGTTTGTTGGCAGTATTAGAACCTTCCGCTTGTTCTGCTAGGGCTATGATGTTTTGTATGTCGAGGGTAAATGGTTTGCTTGGATCAGGAGTGATATGAATGTTTCCATTTTCATCTCTTGCAATAGTGGATCCATCAATAACTACAGGTCTTTTCTGTTGTTCTGGTTCCGTTTCCTTTTCCTCTTCCTCAACTTTAAGCTCCCCTGTGTGCCATGATGAATCCTTGAGATCAAGTGTGACTGATCCAGGATGTGCAAGAACTCTAATATTTCCATTAAAATCAGTAGTCACAGTGGGAGATGGTGTTTTGGAGGTATTGTTTTGAGTAGCATTCTTCTCTGTAACAACTGGTGGAATAGGAATTGATGTAGAGGTTGTAGTTGGCCGAGGAGTTGTGGAAGGAACTTGATTAAGTATTACAGGAGCAACGGCTGGAATAGGAGTATCTTCGAAAAGCAGCTTATTTAAACTGTCATCATTATGTATAGCCAGTGAAGATATAATATCATTAATTGTTACTATCCTGATTTCTCCATTCTCATCTTGTACAACATATACATCATCATCATCTTCTATTTGAGATGCTGGCCCTGTGTGCCTTGTTGGTCTTTCCACTCCAATCTGACCAACTTTTTGAGTCCCAAGTACCACTGGTGCTATTGATTGCACTGCTTGTGACTCGGCAACATCGAGATTGAAGTTAGCATTAGTTAGTGATGACCTTGAGCTAGGAGCAGATGATGGACTAAGCAAAAGGTTGGTTAATGTTTTTTCATCTAGGTGACCAAGAGAAGAAACGATGTCATTGATCGTTACGACATGCTGATGGCCTTGTTCATCTGTAACCAATACAATGTCATTATCTTTTGAAACTGGCTGAATTGCTGCTGCGCTTTCCAATAACTGGTTTTGGTTGAGGAAGAGGCAAAGGTTTTTCTGTATTTACAAACCTGAGCATCACGTTGCGCTGAGTAAGTGGCCCAGTGCTGTAGATCTTGTATAATATGATTGTCAATAGTTTTGAAAACTTCTTCAATAAGCGTTGGTCTGCGAGTTGTACTGGCTTGATGTTGAGATTTTCCATCATGGCTGTGATCAGTGCGGTACTGATCAGAAAATAAATGATAAAAGAAGTCAAGAGTGCGTCGATCAGCGTTTTGAGGATACTTCACCGTTATCCTCTGAAGCTGTTACATTGGGTGGAGAGTAAGCTTCACTTTCAGTATTAACATACTCGTAATAATCATTTTTGAAGTAAGATTCATCGTAGTCATCATAGTCGTAATTGTAGTCATAGTAATAGTAGGGTTCAGCATTCCCATAATCTTTATTGGTTGGGTCATTGAGAGAATTTTCACTGAATTTTGTTTTGCTTTGAAAAGGAGCGCTGCTACTGCTAGATGGGTTTTCTTGAGGTAAAGATGTT
>JAXCGZ010015183.1:152500-154800 GCA_037179515.1 Halocaridina rubra | reverse complement strand
TTATATAAATCATAATTGTTATTACCATTAAAATTTTTATCTTTATTAATATTATTACTCTTGTTATTAATTATATCGTCACTATCAAGTTTATTAATATATCATTACGATCATTATTATAATAATAAATTTTATTAGTGTTATTACAATTATTATTATTATTATTAGTATTATTATTATCATTAATTATTTCTATTATTTTTATTATTATTATTATTATTATTATTATTATTATTATTATTATTATTATTATTATTATTATTATTATTATTATTATTATTATTATTATATAGTTTCGGGGTGTCTAAATGTGCGTGGTTGTAGTACGATAGAGAGCAAAAGATGTGAGATTGGATATATGTTTGGTAGGAGGAGGATGGATGTATTGGCATTGTGTGAGACGAAGATGAAAGGAAAAGGAGAAGTGGCATTTGGTGATGTGACGGGTAGGGTGTCTGGGGTTGAAAAGGGGAGAGCGAGAGAAGGTGTGGCATTATTGCTGAGTGAATGGATGGTAAATCAGGTAGTGGAATGGAAAGAAGTGTCATCTAGTCTGATGTGGGTGAGGGCTAGGATAGGTAGGGAATGTTGGGCTTTTGTTAGTGCGTATGGGCCAGGATGTGAGAGAAGTGAGGAAGAGCGGGATGAATTCTGGAATGAGTTAACTAGATGTGTGGATGGTCTGAGTAGAAGGAACTATGTAGTTGTGTTGGGTGACTCGAATGCCAGAATTGGTGATGGAGAGATAGAAGGTGTTGTAGGAAAGTATGGGGTACCAGGTGGGAATGAGAGTGGCGAGAGACTGTTAGATATGTGTGTGGAGCAAGAGTTGGTGATAGGTAATAGTTTATTTAAGAAGAAGTTAATAAATAAGTATACATGGATGAGAGTGGCAAATGGAAGAGTGAAAGAAAGAGCATTGATGGATTATGTGTTGGTAGCAAAGAGCATGGTTGGTAGAGTAAAAGATGTGCATGCATTCAGGGGTGTGGCTGCTGGGATGTCTGATCATTTTTTGGTTGAAGCAAAAGTGGTAGTAGCAAAAGAGTGGGGAAATAGTGTGGAGGGATGTAGAAGGGAAATAGTGAAGGTAGAAGAGTTGAAAAAGCCAGAGAAGAGACAGGAATATCAGGACAGGTTGAGAGTGGTATATGACAGGTTGAAAGAAAAGAGAAGTTGGGGAGTTAGGGGAGGAATGGGGGTTGATGAAAGAATGTTTTGTGGGACATGCAAGTGATGTGTGTGGAAAGAGGTTTGTTGGAGGTGGCATGAGGAGGGGCAGCGAGTGGTGGAATGAAGGGGTGAAAATGAAGGTGGAAGAGAAAAAGAGGGCTTTTGAGGAATGGCTGCAGTGTAAAAGTAGGGAGAAGTATGAAAGATATAGGGAGAAAAATGTGGAAACCAAGCGGAAGGTAGAGGAAGAGAAGAGGTTGGCAAATGTTAGGTGGGGACAGGATTTTAGTAGGTCATATGAGTAGAATAAAAAGAAGTTTAGGAAAGAAGTGAAGAGATTAAGGAAGGGTGGATCGAGGATGGAAGAGACAGTGAAAGATGTGAATGGACAGATGTTAAGAGGGAACGATGCAAGGAAAAGATGGGCAGAATATTTTGAGTGCTTGCTGAATGTTGATGAAGATAGAGAGGTAGCTATAGTGGCAGTGGGAGGGGGTTCAAGGGCCAGTAATGAGAGATGAAAATGAGAGAGAGATTACAAGAGAGGAGGTGAAAAGGGCATTGTATGAAGCGAATGGATGGTGTGAGAGTGGAGATGTTGAAAGAAGGGTGTGTGACTGCATTGGAATGGTTAGTGAGAGTGTTTAATATATGCTTTATGTTGTCATTGGTGCCAGTGGAATGGGTGATTGCCTGTATAGTGCCCCTATACAAAGGTAAGGGAGATGTGTATGAATGCAGTAATTTTAGGGGTATAAGTTTGTTGAGTGTGGTAGGAAAAGTGTATGATAGGATACTGGTTAATAGGATTAGGGATAAGACAGAATATGTGATCGCAGAAGTGCAGAGTGGTTTTAGGAGAGGTAGAGGTTGTATTGATCAGATTTTCATAGTTAGGCAGTTATGTGAGAAATATTTAGCAAAGGGTAAGGATGTGTATTTTGCATTTTTGGATCTGGAGAATGCATATGATAGAGTTGATAGAGAGGCTATGTGGAATGTTTTGAGCTTATATGGAATTAATGGTAAATTGTTGCATGCAGTGACGAGATTGTATGAGGGCAGTAGAGCTTGTGTTAGGGTAGGGAATGAAGTGAGTGAGTGGTTTCCAGTTAGTGTGGGACTGA
>JAXCGZ010015183.1:97500-147500 GCA_037179515.1 Halocaridina rubra | reverse complement strand
TTACATACATTACGGATAAGAGAGAGAGAGTGAGTGTACTCTCTCGTGAATCTCAGCAAAGATAAGATAAGATAGGTCTTCTCTGTTATCTCAGAATTCGCCTAACTTACTTAATTTCTATTTAGTCATAAAATGTATTTTCTATTTTAAGTTTATGAGCGTATATTGGTATATGAGCATTATGATAATAGGGAATGAGATGGGTTAAGAATACAGTAATTAATAATGTAATACAATAAAGTCATGAAATAATATGGAGAGTAATAAAGGAATAATCAACTTAAAGATGTACTACAGTATGATTTTAAGTAAAAATATCATAAGAAAAGTAAAAAAAAAATTATAAGGAAATGAGAAAATAATTAGGATAAAATTACAATTAAAAATAAATTGAAATATAATAGTAAATAAGGTAATATGATATTAAGCTAATGAATTATGTTTTGTAATAATGTAATTAAGATATAATAAAATAATGAAGAAAATATATAACAAATAAAAAAATTTATTTATGTGATAATGTAATAAGACAAAATGCAATACGGTAATAAATCAATAATAATAATTATATGATTATTATATTTTTCTTTAACATTTTTAACAGGAGTGAAAGCGAGGCCAGAACTACAGAGTCGAAAAAACGAATAGGCGAAAACAACGTCCAAAAACTGCAAAGAAAACAAAAGGAAAACAAATTAAAACAAGGTAATAAACATCCAACTAACTTTCTCGTTGCTGACAAAAAAAACCCTCAAAATAAAAGTAAACACAAAACAAAAGAGTAATTAAGCAAGGAAAAGACAGGAGAAAGAGAAGGAACAGAGTGAAAAAAAATAGGTAACTATCGAAGTGGAACACGCGGAAGCAAAACAGAGGATAGTGGACTAAGGAGGAAAAGTTGCAGAACGAGATGGGGTCGTTACTTAGCATGGTCTATGTATGGTGGGTGGGGCCTTCAAAGGTAAGGCCAGCCAAGGTAAGGGAGACAAGATGATGCAACTTACCCATATGTGCTTATCTATATGTGCTAACAGGATATGCCCCTAACTCTTGATCTGTGCCTCTTCTTGAAATTAAGAATGCATTTATCATATCTCTCCATAACACTAAGACTGCAGTTAACATTTACAACGTCTTTTGTGCGCGCGCGCTTGTGTGTGTGTGTGCGCGCGCACGCTTTTAAGGAATAGCACCTTGTAATCGCAACATCATCTAGCTGGCTTTTCAATTCAATGCCACATATCTTCATTAAATCCACCTACGAATGCATTTAGCACATGCAGTTTCTCGTGTGTGTGTGTGTGTGTGTGTGTGTGTGTGTGTGTGTGTGTGTGTGTGTGTGTGTGTGTGTGTGTGTGTGTGTGTGTGTGTGTGTGTGTGTGTGTGTGTGTGTGTGTGTGTGTGTGTGTGTGCGCGCGCGTTATATATATTTACGAGATAAATCCTTGTTAATAGCTCCTCGTCAATGGATTTATTTTTCTATTCATTGACACTTATCTTTCCTTAAAACTATGAATGCATTCAGCATTTATAATATTACTCGCTTGTGTGTGCGTGCGTGTGAATACTCCTGGTTTTTTTTTCTGGGAAAGAGTTTAAATATGTAACTCTCCATCTCCTGATCGGTTTTCCGATTCACAGGCACTTATGAGTTTTTCTTGAAGCTATGAAAGCACTTATATCATCCCTTCAAGTTATGCATGCATTACACACATTTACAATTTCTCGTGTTTGTAAGTTATTACGCGTTTTATCCACATATACGTTGCTAAACTTATTTGCACGCAAATTTTGTGAACTCATGTATGGTGAATAACCAAGCTGACCAGGAGACGGAGAGCTACGAGCATAAGGCTCTCTCCCATACATACACATACACACTACAAATATATATCTGCATATATGTATAACTGTATTTAGCGTATACTAGCACCTTCACGCTGTCATAAGCACTTGAAATACACTTTTTTGAAAGCTATTATTTTACACTTAAACTATATACAACTGAGAGAGAGAGAGAAAGAGAGAGAGAGAGAGAGAGAGAGAGAGAGAGAGAGAGAGAGAGAGAGAGAGAGAGAGAGAGAGAGAGAGAGATGGATTGTGCGCTGCAACATATGCTATTACTAAAAATATACCTCCTTTTGATTAATGTAAGCATATATATATATATATATATATATATATATATTATATATATATATATATATATATATATATATATATATATATATATATATAAAATATGTTAATGTATTATATTAACATTGCATCACATTATCCTGTATTGCTAAAATTCTATATGTTTATCACTGAAAGAAAATTATGTCAAAACAGATGATTATCCTCATTACAGGCAAAAATAATGAGAGCAGTTATTATGGCTATGATATTATTATTATTATTATTATTATTATTATTATTATTATTATTATTAGTAGTAGTAGTAGTAGTAGTAGTAGTAGTAGTAGTAGTAGTAGTAACTACACTATAATAAATAAGATCAATGCTGATATCATTAACAGCATTTTCATTATCATTACAATCATATCACTATTATTACTATTATTAATATTGTTATTATTATTATTATTATTATTATTATTATTATTATTATTATTATTATTATTATTATTATTATTATTATTGTTGTTATTATTATTATTATTATTATTATTATTATTATTATTATTGTTATTATTGTTATTATTATTATTATTATTATTATTATTATTATTATTATTATTAATTAATTAATTAATTACTCCAACAGATGGTGTCAGATAAATTTGCTGAAAATGGTGACCTGGGACAAGATGCTGACGTGCCAGATGCCACAACAGGATTGACATTGAGACATAGAACAGCCATGATTCGAACCTGGGACCTCGTCAGACCGGATATGAAGACACATGGGGTCAATTTTTTCTTAGAGTAAGTAATATTTCTTTCCTTGGAAGTGTCAGTGTATGTGTAAGTGTTAGTGTGTGGAATTTACTGCACCAGAGATAAATATATGGATATATATGTAAGTAAATAAACAGTTAATTAGTTAATATATAAATCATTACATAAATGTATACGTAAATACACAAGAAATTAACAAATCATTTAACAAACATCTGCGAATATATATATATATATATGTGTGTGTGTGTGTGTGTGTGTGTGTGTGTGTGTGTGTGTGTGTGTGTGTGTGTGTGTGATTACCTAATTGTGATTACCTAATTGTGTTTACGGGAAAGAGCCCAAAGCTCGTATCTTCCCGTCTCCTGATCGGTTCCATTTTTAGACTTAGTGATACTTATCATACCTGTCCTTAAAACTATGGATTGAGATAGCATTAACTACCTCCTCGCTTAGCGAATTCCAATTATCAACTACTCTTACACTGAAAAAGTATTTCCTTACATCCTGCAAACAAGTTTTCTTCCGAAGCTTCAAACTATGACCTCTAGTTCTAGAGCCAGCCATATCGAAATATCGATCCCTATCCACTCTATCATAACCATGAAGGAATTTAAAGACTGTCACCATATCCCCCCTTACTCTTCTAGCTTCGAGTGATGGTAAGTCTAATTCCCTCAGCCTCTCATCATAACCGAGATTGCGTATTTCTGGCACCAGTTTCGTGGCATGTCTTTGAACTTTTTCAAGCTTAGCTATGTGCTTTTTCAAGTGCGGATTCCAAAAGGGGGCTGCATATTCGAGTTTTGGCCTCACATAGGTTACATAAATATTTCTGAACATTTCCTTGTCCATGTGCCTGAAGGCTACCCTTACATTTGATAAGAATGCATATGCTGCCCTTACTACGCCATTTATATGTATTTCTGGAGACAAATCTGCCAGTATGTTTACTCCTAGATCTCTCTCATTTTCTGTCTCTTGAAGTTGTACTCCAGCCACCGAGTAGTCAAGCTTGGGCCTTCTTGCACTTGTACCCATTCTCATTACCTTACATTTTGAGGTATTGAATTTCATTAGCCACTTTTCTGACCACTCATGCAGATTATTTAGATCCTCCTGAAGTTCTCTACCATTGTTCTCGTTTTTTACTTTCTTCACAATCTTTGCATCATCTGCAAACATATTCATGAATGAATTTACACACTCTGGTAGGTCATTTACATATACAAGGAACAAAAGTGGCCCTAAAACTGAACCCTGTGGAACTCCACTACTAACTCTTCTCCATTCAGACACTGAGTGTCTTCCTCTAACCCTCTGTTCCCTTCCTTCTAAGTAAGTTTTTATCCATTCCAAGACATTTCCACCTATTCTAGCCATTGATTGCAGCTTCCTAATAAGTCTCCCATGTGGAACAGTGTCAAACGCTTTCTGGAAGTCTAGGAATATGCAATCTGCCCAGCCCTCTCTTTCCTGTAAGATTTGGCTTACCTCATCATAAAATTCTAATAAGTTTGTTACTGTTGATCTTCCTTCTCTGAAGCCATGTTGCCTCACTGACAAAAAGTTGAAGGATTCCAAGTGAAGAGAGATATGTTTCCTTAGTAGTTTCTCCATAAGTTTGCAAACTATGCTGGTCAAGGAAACTGGTCTATAGTTCAGAGCCGTATCCCTCCTTCCCTTTTTGAAGATAGGTATCACATTTGCTTGTTTCCAGCATCTTGGAATCTCCCCCGACTCCAGTGACTCCTTAAATATGATACTTAGTGCCACTGATATTGTGTTTGCGCATTTTTTAAGCACATGAGGGGATATGTCATCAGGACCTGTAGCTTTATGAACATCTAAATCCATCAGCGCTTTGCATACCTCTGTGGCTGTAAGGTTGATGTTCTCTAATACCGGCCCTTGGGCTTCTATCACTGCAATCTGAGGGGGTGGGGTATTTTCTACTGTAAATACTGACTGAAACTCCTTGTTCAATTCTTTGCAGATCTCTTCGTCCGTCTCAGTGATGCTTCCATCCGCTCTCTTTAGCCTTAAAACCTGTTCTTTTACCTTCAGTTTTCCTCTGATAAAGCTGTGGAAAAGCTTGGGATTTTCTTTAGCCTTCCTGGTGATGTCCCTCTCATAATCTCTCTCTGCCTCTCTCCTTTTACTTAGGTAGTCATTTCTTGCTCTTTTGTAGGTTTGCCAGGCATTTATGTTTTTTCTCCTCCTATACCTTTTCCAGCATTTGTCTCTCCACTCCTTAGCTCTTTTACACCCATTATCGAACCATTTCTCTCTGGCATGAATTACACCTACTTTGGTGACAGGTATGCAGCAATCTACTATCTTCCCATATTTCTCACAAAAGATGTCATACATTTCTTGTACAGATTTGTTGTAAAATAAGGTTCTCCAGTCAATAACTGCAAAAAGCTCATTCATTTTGATGTAATCTCCTTTCGGATAGTTCCTCCTCATGTCCTCAGTGCCTCTACTCTCAGGAAGAATGTCTTCAATGATATACTCCATCAACAACACACAGTGGTCACTCTTTCCAATTGGTGGTTCATACTCAATATTTTCAATATCCAACACATTATCTGTGAACACCAGATCAAGTAGTGATGGCTCATCCCCACCCCTGGCTCTTGTTGGTTCCATTACATGTTGGTGTAGGAAATTCCCTTGTACGCAATCTAGGAATCTTGCCCCAAATGAGTCCTCACCACTGTGTGGGTCAAGATTTATCCAATCTATCTCTTTATGATTAAAGTCTCCCATAATCAAAATCCTACATTTTTTCTCCCGCGCCATGTTAACAACTGAGTTTATGACTTCAATCGTACCTATATGACTTTCCTCATAAATTTCAAGCCTATTTTGGTTCCTTGGTGGGTTGTATACAACAGTTATTATAATGCTCTCTGACCCAGTATTTATGCGAGCAACAAGAAATTCCCTGAACTCACTTTCTATAGCCAAGTTTATTTCTTCAACTTGAATCCTCTCACTTATGAGCAGTGCTATCCCTCCACCAGTCCTCTCAGATCTTTCGACCCTTAGTATTCTGAAGCCCTTAGGAAAAACTGTGACACTGTTTATGTCCTCACTCAACTTAGTCTCTGTAATTGCTACTATATCTGCCTTACTGTTGTGAATCCTATCTTTTAATTCTACTGCCTTACCAGCTAATCCATCAGCATTTGTGTATAACAATCTTAATGAGGCCCCATCCCCTGATCTTCTGTCATTATCTTCTTTATCTCCCCTTTGTCTGGAAGTATTCTGTAACGAAAATTTTTCTTCTCTTCTTCATTTCTTTCATCATTTAACCTTCTTGCCTCTTGCAACAAGTTTTTGATCTTTCCCATCTCTTCCTGTGTTCTGTATCATCTAATGAACACTTCTTTGCATTCTTGAAGGTCTTTTAGACTTTTTTTTCTCAACAATATTTCCCTACATGTCTCCCCTCTCTCAAAGGTTACTTTTGTTGGTCTCGGCTTTCCTTCCCTCGAATATTTACCTAGTTGGTGTATGTTTACAATATCCTCAGGACCACATACTACTCCAAGCTTTCTTATCAGGTCTACAACGTTAGCTTTATTTTCTTCAAGTCTCCCCTGCCATGTTGGCTCCTGGGATTCACTTATGCCTGAGATTACCACTGTCTTCTCCTTATCAAGTGCCTGTCTGATGAGTGGGTTTGCCCTTTCCATCACAACGTCTTTCATTTTTTCGATTACTGTCTCTTTATAGTCAACTGTTTGTATGTTTTCCAGTGCCACCACCTTTACAGCCTCTTTTACTGCCACATTCCCCTTTAGTGCATCAGCAAAGGACGTTTTCATGGCATCATTTTCCATATTCAGCTCCTGGAACTCTTTTCTGAACTGTTCAATGCTTTCCTTAATCTGAACATTCCAAGCAGCAATCTCGTCTCTCTCAGAAGAGAGCAGTGAACTAACATCTAATTCCTTTAGGTTGTCATTTAGCTGTTTGTTTTTATCTTCTTGTTTAGAAATTCTAGATTCTAGTTGACTCTTTTCCCCTTCCAGCTTCTTTATTCTTTTTTCTAGTTCCTTTCTCTCCTGCCCTTGTGCTTTATTTGCTTCCTCCAAAGATCTTATTTGTTCTCTGAGTGTTTCATTCTCTTTCATTTCTCCATCCATATTCCGAATTTTATCATCAAGGCTTGTAACCATTTCCTCTAACTTCTTGATTCTCTGTTTAAGTCCTCTGATGACTACCCCTTCTCCCGACCCATGGGTGGGAGAGGTTTGGGACAGAGATGGCTTCATTTTTATGTTCTCCCTCTCACAGAATATAGAAAGAAGACGAGAAAGAGGAAAAAAAAAGAAAAGAGAAAAACTTCTAATTTACCTTCACACAGAATTTTTATATCTCCATATAAGTGCTATTTAGTGACTCAGTTTGTCTCCTTTCTGGTAACACACATCTTAACTTAAAAACTTGACCATGGTATTTTAAGTATAAAAAGAAAAAGAAAAACAAAAGTCAAACCTGAAGGAAAATTCGAATTTGTGTTCGAGGTGGCACCCACCTGTTTCTGTTATATATTCTTCCTAACTGATAAACTGACTTGCTAACCAAGATATGTTATCACGGGATTTAGACTTTACATTTAACTCAATATATATACAAAATAACAAAATAGCAAAAGAGAAAGCTAAAAGAAAAGCAAAAAAAATGAAGAAAATAGGACTGCTGTACTACTTGGCAACTTAACTCAGTACTGTTGACAGGTGGGTATTTGGTAATTTTTTTTTCTTTTAATATTCAATTTTTTCGTGTATCAAACTAACTAACTAGTTAATATAAATGGGAAGGATACTGATTTTAACAATATATAGAACCACAGGATCAGGTAAAACGGCTTAAGAGCTTTCCCCAGTTTACACAAAAAATTAGGTAATGTGGTGTGATGGCTCCACGTCTGGCAACTCTTCTAGATTTCCCTCAAGGCAGAAACTGGACGGCAGCTTCTCTCTCTTCCTCACGAAAAAGTTCTCAATTTTTTTCCTTTAATATGAACAGTCTCGTCTTACAACAAATATTAGTTTTTGTACTCACAATACTCTGCAGGATTTCAGATTTATGGAAATTATGGTAAAGTTTTCCACTAAGCACTTTAGTCACTCGAAACAGTTAAAAATTTAAGAGGAGCAATTCCGTGTGTCACTGAACGCGCGGTGTGTGTGTGTGTGTGTGTGTGTGTGTGTGTGTGTGTGTGTGTGTAACCAACAAATCATTATATAAATATAAACGTAAAAAAAATAAACTTTAATGAATAACTATCAACATATAGCTGCATGAAAATTATAATAATGACTTAAAAAAGAAAGAAAGAAATAAATAATAATAATAATAATAATAATAATAATAATAATAATAATAATAATAATAATAATAATAATAATAATAATAATAATAATAATAATAATAACATACTAAAATAAACTTGAATTCCATTAGCTGAAAGAACCGAGTAAATAAAAATATTATATCTTTGTAAAAAAAAAAAAATATTATTTTATATACAAAAAATAAAATAAACCTTAAAACGGAACATTTAACTGTACCTAAACCAGACATCTTATCTAGTCTGAAGCGCAAACCAGCGTGATGCGTTGCTACAGAAAATATATCTATTTTTTAATCTATCTACTTATTTTATAAATAATTTTCAATTTTATCTATTCATAATTGTAACTAACGTTATTATTCTCATTATCATCATCATTATTATGATTATTATTAACATTAGTATTATTAAGAGTAGTAGTAGTAGTAGTAATAGTCGAAGTATTACCAGTAGTAGTAGTAGTAGTAGTAGTAGTAGTAGTAGCGATAGTAATTCAAGCAGTAGCATTTGTAGTAATAGTAGCAGCTGTAGTAATAGTGGTAGTAGTAGTAGTAGCAATACTATATGTAATTATTATTATCATCATCCTCATCATCATCATCATTATTATTATTATTATTATTATTATTATTATTATTATTATTATTATTATTATTATTATTATTATTATTATTATTGTTATTATTATTATCTTTCCAGAATGTTCAGAAGACAGCCCGTCTTGCAAACCCGATTCAAAGGTTTTGCTGGTAAATCGGAAGATGAATTAAAGAACAGCAGAAGACTAGCCGCACACGGTTCCACAGTGAGTAACCCAATCACACTTTCCGGTATTTCTTACAAACACACACACACACACACACACACACACACACACACACACACACACACATATATATATATATATATATATATATATATATATATATATATATATATATATATATATATATATATATATATATATATATATATATATATATATATATATATATATATATATATATATATATATATATATATATATATATATATATATATATATATATATATATATATATATATATATATATATATATATATATATATATATATAATTAGTTTAACTACAAAATTTACTGAACATGATAAAGTAGAGAATTGAATTATGACTAAACAGACTGAAATAAATTAGCGTTTAGAGCTAATTTTAATAGACTTAACGTTAAAAATAATCTATTCACAAAAAGTTAAGAGGAGGGAGGTGGAATTGACTCTTACACTTCACAAGCATTCACTGCAAAAGCATTGCCCTTGCAAGAGGTTATTCATTATACATCAGTATAGGTGGTAGTAAAACCCTTATGCGGCGTCCAGACAATATATGATAAGACCTTCAACAGCTTAATAATCTCTCAGTAACACTGATTATCTTTTGCCATTAATACTAAATAAGACTTAAAAAATAATAATAATTCTAAATAAATTACAGTACTATGGTGTTCAGTGGAGACAATGCTTAGGTCCCATTCAGAAAATCTTTACATTCATATTCTTGAATAATACCTATGTACATTATGTGCTTCTATAATGTACATATATATTCTTACATCCACCTAACTTAATTTCGTAAGTATCAAAGGGTTAACTGGTTTTTTTTTAATTTGTTTTAAACATACGTAAAAGTTAGTGTATCTGTTAGTGTACATTCTTAATGAATATTCATAATTTATGCATACCAACAGGTCATGCTTGCAATTAACAATCTGGTTGAAAATTTGGATGACCTCGACACCTTGGTTGACCTGTTGAAAACTACAGGTGATAATCATTTCCGGAGAGGAGTACCTAAAGGAGACTTTGAGGTGATTACTATATTCATTTTTATTATTACCGTAATTATTATCATAATTATTATTATTATTATTATTATTATTATTATTATTATTATTATTATTATTATTATTATTATAATCATCAGTAGTAGTAGTAGTAGTAGTAGTAGTAGTAGTAGTAGTAGTAGTAGTAGTAGTAGTAGTAGTAGTAGTAGTAAAAATGCTGCGTAATAAAATCATTCAAAAGTGCCAATTTCTCCCTTAACAGCTACTAGCACCGATCTTGGTGGACTTTCTTAGAATAAACCTGGGCAACGCCTGGAGCCCAGTGGCCGATGAAGCCTGGACCCAAGCCTTAAAAGTCATCAACAGCGTTATCTTTACGGCCTACGACAATCCACAAAACCCCTGAGCAAGGGGCTGCTACCCGAAATACCCGTCTGCAATCACCGATTCTGTCTTGTAGAGCCAATTATTCTTTTCTTTTTTTATATATAAAGGTTTAACTGTCATAGTGATTATATTTTTGTTTTTTTCTGATAGAATAACATTAGACTTTATGTCTTTCAGACACGTACACACTATATCTTTTACGTTTCTCTGACACAGTAGCGTTATAATTTAAGCTCTTCTGACCCAGATACACGATCTTTTGAGTTAATCTTTTTTTGCTTCTCTGACAGCGATACATAATAGTTCATGCTTCTCAGACACTTACACACTATTGTTTATGTTTTTCTGACATTACACAATATATTTTAAGGAGTATGGAAACTAATATATAACATTCTAGCCTTTTCTGAACAGATACACAACATTTTAAGATTTTCTGGCAACAATGCATCAATTTTAAGTTTCTATGACACTGATGCGCTATTTTTTTATGCTTCTGACCCTAATATACTAAATCTTAGGCACTTGTGGTACTAAAACACAATATTTCAGGATTTTATTACACTGACACATATCTTTTTACGACACTGATGCATAATATCTTACTCATAACTGACAATGATTCACAATATTTTAAGTTCCTGATAGACACAGACTATATTTTATGATTCGATGACACGATTCACATCTTAAGCTTTTCTAACACCGATACATAAAATTTAAAGTTTTGGTGACAGCTTTTATGACACAATACATAAAAATCTAAAGCTTTGGTGACAGCTTTTCTGACATCGATACATAAAATCTAAAGCTTTGGTGACAGCTTTTATGACACCGATAGGATACATAAAATCTAAAGCTTTGGTGACAGCTAATCTGACATCGATACATAAAATTAAAAGCTTTGGTGACAGCTTATCTGACACCGATACATAAAATATAAAGCTTTGGTGACAGCTTTTATGACACAATACATAAAATCTAAAGCTTTGGTGACAGCTTTTCTGACATTGATACATAAAATCTAAAGCTTTGGTGACAGCATTTATGACACCAATACATAAGTGACAGCTTATCTGACACCGATACATAAAATTTGAAGCTTTGGTAACAGCATTTATGACACCAATACATAAAATCTGAAGCTTTGGTGACAGCGTAACATAATATCTTAAAACTTTCCTGACACTGATCCACAATATTTTTAGCTTTACTGAGACTAATACAAAATAAGGCTTTGTATGCACTCAACACACAATATGGTAATCTTTCTTGACCAAAATCTAAGCTTTTTTTAATTGATACATAATATTTTTAACTTTTCTGATACTGACCCAATATCATTTAAACATTTCTTAGCTGATACGCAATATTTTAAGGTTTTCTAATCTTGTATTTTAAGTTTTCTGACTATATCTTGTTTTCAAATAATTTTCATATATCATAACCCTTTGTTTTGGTAACGGTGTCTGGGAATGTATTATTAAAGAATTTTATATACATATGTACACATTAGCAACTGTATTAAAAGAGCTTTGTTTTTTGTGTTCAAATGATTTACTGCTAAGTTCTTTTTTATATTTTGACTCAATTTTTTATTAATGAATTCTAAAGATTTTTAGCCATGATTGGTGGGTGTTCACCATGTAGAGACGCTATATATATATATATATATATATATATATATATATATATATATATATATATATATATATATATATATATATATATATATATATATATATATATATTATTACAAAGAGGATTAAAATGAAATGAAATAGAATGAAAAAAATTCTGAAAATTCAAATTGCCTTGAGATTATAAAGTTATTCACCTAATGGTATGGATGAATGGCTAATATTTCATCAATTTTTTAATCTTCCAGTTTGACTGGAAGACAATACTGGATATCAGATTCAGTAAAAATGGCAACAAACTTAATCTCTTTTGATAACACAGAGTAGTTTCTATATGTTTGTTGAACTTTATCAAGAGACAAGATCCATTCAGTGTATAACATAATTTCATAATGAGTAATATTGAAGCTTTTAAAGTTTATTTTAGGATAAAATAGCAACACACTTAATTCCTGTTGCTAACACAATATTTTTCTTTTTTTATTATTACTATTTTCCATATAACATGTCACAAGATAAGATCCATGCAAGATAGTCAGAAAATCAATGTTTTGGTGAGAAAGTCTTAAGAAATCTAAAGTATCCTTTTGGTTACCAAATTGATTATAAAGGTGACAAGCCTTTGTAGATATAGAAGGATTAGATTATATTTTGTGAATGTTGTCCTAGATGCCACCTATCGGTTGTTCAGTGCAAAATAGTGCCAGTTTACTACAAATTAGGGCCAAGGTCCCCTAAAGTGATTTGCACAACTATTCTTATCCAGAGTTAGGCCATTAGTTGTACAAATGCTGGAAACCACCAAACAGGTCCCAAGCGCAATTCTTCAAGCTGGCTTTAATAGATGTTCTTAGCCAGAGCTATATGGATGATAAGGAGAGAGTAATGGCGCACCAAAATGTTGTATATATCAACTGCAAACTCAACAGCCACAGTGAGTTTATCTTCAGATATGAAACGTCTGAGCGCCACCAATGAGGTCCCAAGTACGAATCCTCAGAGTGGTTTATATAGTAATTCTTAGCCAGACCTTTTTGGACGAGAAAGAGAGGGTCATGATGGCTCTTCAACAGCCACATTGAGTGCATCATTAGATGTAAGGAAGGTGGTCAGTGATGGAAAAAAAATGTCTTCATGACCTTAAAATTTTAATAAGGGCAAAAATACCCAAAGTGAAGCGACGCATCGTAAATAAATATTGACAATCAAAGGACGCGTTCCTCGGGTCATAATATTAAACTCTCTTTTTTTTTCCATTTCATTAATGTTTAATCATTTAGTTTTCATCTATACATATTGTGAGTGCTGGAGACTTTTTCAAGATTGGACATTTATTCCCTGAGTTCTGATATTTTAATTTTATATTATTTTTGTTGATTTATTTTATTTATTTGTGATTTATTTTATATATTTGTGATTTATTTTATTTATTTGTGATTTATTTCATTTATTTGTGATTTATTTCATTTATTTACTTTTATCTGATTTACTTTTACTTTATTTTCATTATATATTTATTCTATCTGATTTACTTTATTTAACTCAGTGAGCATGGTGGAATATGTCACAAAAGGATTGAGTTACAAGGATGTGGATCAACTGAAGAGAACGCACCTGAGAATGCCGCTAGCTGCACTCTCTCCAATTAAACTAACCTAATATAACTATCTTCACCCCATTTCCTAATTGAGGGGGGGACTCCTTCTCCCGGATCCCTCATTACGCATTAACTCGAATTCGCTGTGTTGGGTGCGTATTCTCCAGTTGATCCCGTGGCTTTAATATACACTAGCTCATCGCCAGCTCTTCTTTCATTTGTTTTACGGCAAGACAAGAATACTATATTACAAATTTATAACTCTATGATAAGATATTTAACATCCATTCATTATCATATCATATTTTATGTCCCATTACATATTCCAATCAGCAAGAATCACAAGAAATAAAATAATGTATACAAGAAGTACAGCTAGTGAGAAACAGCAACCCAATATGACCATGGGAAATGCTGCTAAAGAAGGTGAAGAGGAAAGCACAGCAATGTACATTAAAAACCGTGTTCAGTTAATGTACACATATAGCCTGATCTAACAGTAGTCTCCAAGATTATGAGACTGCGACCCCATATGAACATTGGAAAAACTGTCGTTGCAGAGGAAGGAGATGAACGAGATGTAACTATACAGTTACCTGAATCAGCAGAAAAAATCCAATGTAGCACAATAAAGAGGTCAAGTAGAAACAGTGACTCCATATAAATATGGGAAAAATTGTGAGATGATGATGTAAAATAGAGTCATTTACATTTAATGTTGATCATTTTACAACTCTAAGTCAATAATGAGAAAAGAAATTCAGTGGAATGTATCCATAAAGTCAGATCTAGCAGTAGACTTCGGCAGGTTGGGAAAAAACAGCGAAACCATATGATCATGAGAAAAGCTAAAGATGAAGAAAAGGAAAATAATGCAATGCAAAATAATATTTAGGTACAGTACAAATGCTATTATGTCAAGAGGAAATAATGTACACCAATTACAACAGTGAACAGTAACAGACGAATACTGTGTACATCAGTCAAGAATTCAGTAAAAAAAAATTTACATGTTTTCCAATAATGTACACTTTACGTACAGTAATGCACGGTAGCACATAGGCACAGTACAAGTAATAATAATGAAAGAGTAGACAATTACATTATCATCAAGATTTTAATATAATTTTCTATACAGCAAATTATGTTACATCATCATTATTATAAAAATAAATATCAGCATAGTTCATATATGTAGTACAAAAATGTTCACATTAAATACCGAGGAGTACAGTAACAAATGAGTTAAGTACAATTAAAAATCACAAAACAAAACAAAAATCACATTAACACATTTTTTCATATAATTTCTCAAACAACATCAAATAAGCTCATATGATCATCATTATTATAATGAAAAAAATATTCATGGTATACATTGTATGACATTATATCATTATATTCACTTGTTTCTTATTTCTTAATATATATATATATATATATATATATATATATATATATATATATATATATATATATATATATATATATATATATATATATATATATATATATATATATATATATATATATATATATATATATATCAGCCACCCCCCTTATAAAGGGGAATATGGTTTTGGTATATATATATATATATATATATATATATATATATATATATATATATATATATATATATATATATATATATATATATATATATATATATATTATTTTCAGCTTCCTAAGTTCTGTTGTCATTTTTATTATGAAAAATTAAGTTCATCTGAGGTATATGTACGAATATAAAGTCATTTATGATCCTAATATTATGTTCTATTTTCAATTACTTATGTAGTAGAGAGTTCCATCATCGTAGTCACGGGAAATAATCATCACTCATGGTACATAAATGCATAAAATAGGCAATTATTTTCATAAATATATTATTTGTTTTTGGTATTTTATTTGTGCTAAAGTGGCATGTAATGATGTGCTTCAAATAAGCTAATTGTGTACAGGACAAATAAAGATATATGTTGTCATTACCACGTGTTTTAGATGGATATTTAACCACCCTTACTCAGAAGATATATATATATATATATATATATATATATATATATATATATATATATATATATATATATATATATATATATATGTGTGTGTGTGTGTGTGTGTGTGTGTGTGTGTGTGTGTGTGTCATTACCTAATTGTGATTACCTAATTGTGTTTACGGGAAAGAGCTCAGAGCTCATATCTTCCCGTCTCCTGATCGGTTCGATTTTTTACTTAGTGATACTTATCATACCTGTCCTTAAAACTATGCATTGAGATAGCATTAACTACCTCCTCGCTTAGCCAATTCCAATTATCAACTACTCTTACACTGAAAAAGTATTTCCTTACATCCTGCAAAGAAGTTTTCTTACCAAGCTTCAAACTATGACCTCTAGTTCTATAGCCTGCCATATTAAAATATCGATCCCTATCCACTCTATCATAACCATGATGGAATTTAAAGACTGTCACCATATCCCCCCTCACTCTTCTAGCTTCGAGTGATGGTAAGTCTAATTCCCTCAGCCTCTCATCATAACTGAGATTAAGTATTTTTGGCACCAGTTTCGTGGCATATCTTTGAACATTTTCAAGCTTAGCTATGTGCTTTTTCAAGTGCGGATTCCAAAAGGGGGCTGCATATGCGAGTTTGGGCCTCACATAGGTTGCATACATTGAAGAAACCTACTATATATAAGAGAATAAATAAAAGGAAAAAGACAGGCTGAAAGAATAGCCAAAATAGTGAAGACCTAAATATATGGCAGGATTAGGACCTGAAAAAAACGAGATCAGTTTTTTGATAGAAGAAAGGTCATAAAGGCCACCAGACAGACCATAGTCACAGAGAGACCAGTATAGAGCTGGAAGCACAGGCGCCGTAGCAGCCTTCATCCAGGACTCGTCTGTTAGAATCTGTAAGTCTGTAAAGGTTAGGGAAGAGAGAAGCAGGGAGAGAGTTCCAGTCTGGAAATGGAAGGAGAGAAGCAGTCACTGCACCGACCAATCTGAGAACAAATATGCAACGATAACAACAACAAAAACAGAAACAAGATGATAACCTGCATTATTAATTAAATATTATTAAATCTAGGAAGCTTTATTTCATAGACTTGAAAAGGTACCGCGTTAAAGATAAATTGTGTGGTGACTATTCCCAGAATGCCTGCTTTCACCTGGTCAATGAATAGTCTACTCTTAGTTTTTTGCAGGCTACAGTACACAAAAATATTTACTCCACCAACTTCAAATAAAGTTGGGCTAAAACTTACTGGCTTATAATTAAATATAAGACAAACTGTACGGTACTAAAGGGGAAGGGCATGAGTTACGTTTGCTTAATAGTTAGTGGAGAACTCCCACTGGTTAATAACACATACACTAAATAATATTAACTGAACACTGCATAAATCCAGGCTTAAATGAAAGACTCATCGATAAAATATAAAAATATATTGGAAAAAAGTTAATATTATAATAGAGCAATATTTCAGCCCAAAAGAAAAGGTTAAATTTTACAAAAATAACAAAGAGTTATAGCTCCAGGCACGACTGCTGGACACATCAAAAGAAACAACACTTAATATCTAAATTATAATTGTTCAAAATCCAAAAACTTCATGCAATATTGAAACACAGTCACTGCTTGAAAAATTCGACAGCACTAGTCCAAGGGGCGAAATGGGAGGCTCATAAATTTACACGAATTTTACGAGTCTCTAACAATAGGTCCTAACCTGGTGCTGTCCTCAGAGAAAGTCCTCGTCCGTTCTGTAAACAAAGCAGACGAGCATCACATTATAAAATAAAAGGATATAATTTTATCATATTATACATAATTAAGGATTTCCTAAGATTTAGATTAGCTTTACAAACAAATTCCAATTATTCATGAGAAAATGATGAATTAATGACAAAATAAATGATTGTTATAATATAGTCTCTCAAACGAATATATACATGTAGGCTGATGCAATGCTAATTATGGTATTACAATAAAACACACACAAGGTATAACTAATGAAACTGTGTGTGATAGACAGATCACCACAAATTGTATGATTATATAAACACACATACACATATACCTACACATGCACATATACATAACTTAAAATTCATAATTCATTAACGGATGTTGGATCTTAAATGCACCACAAAGTGACAAAGTCAGTAGATAAATAAGCAATGAACTAAGGGCAACAAGTCAATGTAAACTTAGAAAAATCACCCAAAAATTATTTTCATTTTCTTTAATACATCTTTCATAGAAAACGTAAATTAACATCGCGCTATCTATCTATCTATCTATCTATCTATCTATCTATCTATCTATCTATCTATCTATCTATCTATCTATCTATCTATCTATCTATCTATCTATCTATCTATCTATCTATCTATCTATCTATCTATCTATCTATATATATATATATATATATATATATATATATATATATATATATATATATATATATATATATATATATATATATATATATATATATATATATATATATATATATATATATATATATATATATATATATATATATATATATATATATATATATATATATATATATATATATATATATATATATATATATGTATATATATATATATATATATATATATATATATATATATATATATATATATATATATATATATATATATATATATATATATATATATATATATATATATATATATATATATATATATATATATATATATATATATATATATATATATATATATATATATATATATATATATATATATATATATATATATATATATATATATATATATATATATATATATATAGTATATGTATATGTATATGTATATGTATATGTATATGTATATATATATATATATATATATATATATATATATATATATATATATATATATATATATATATATATATATATATATATATATATATATATATATATATATATATATATATATATATATATATATATATATATATATATATATATATATATATATATATATATATATATATATATATATATATATGTATATATATATATGTATATATATATATATATATATATATATATATATATATATATATATATATATATATATATATATATATATGTATATATATATATATGTATATATATATATATGTATATATATATGTATATATATATATGTATATATATATATATATATATATATATATATATATATATATATATATATATATATATATATATATATATATGAATCATTTTTTTACCCCGACCTGGACTCGAACCTAGGACTTATAATTACTAAGTCAAGGCGCTACCAACTACACACCACAGAAGGTATAAAAGGAATCCAACCTTATAGCTTATATCTGCTAAAAATTATTCATGTTTTCACATATGTAATGTGCTTGCTTGGTTATTGTATGACCCGAATGAGATAGGGAATTGAATTAAATGCTAAAATGAAGCCACGAGTGAGGTTGGGGAATATGTAATACGAACATAGTGGCATTCAGATAGAATGCGTTCATCCCTATGTATAGCAGATATAAGCTATAAGGTTGGATTCCTTTTATACCTTCTGTGGTGTGTAGTTGGTAGCGCCTTGACTTAGTAATTATAAGTCCTAGGTTCGAGTCCCGGTCGTGGTAAAAAAATGATTCATGTTTTCACATATGTAATGTGCTTGCTTGGTTATATATATATATATATATATATATATATATATATATATATATATATATATATATATATATATATATATATATATATATATTAGTTAATAAAACAATGAACAAGGATTACAGTAGGCCTACAAAAATTATGATGCGATCTACAGAGATAAAAAACTTGTATTAAAATATCATTAATATAGACATATAACCCAAAACAATTCAAACACATAAAGGAATAATGTATTATAAAATGGAACCAAACAACAATAAGATTTATAGAGTGAAAAAGATTCGGATAATATAAAAAAAAAAAGGAGAGAAAGGACTTGTGTAAGACTGAAATGCAACAAAATGCAGAATCAAAAGAAATGAGAAAATAGGGAAAAAATATTTTCATGTGAAAAATATATTGAAATTTAGAAAATTATTATTATTATTATTATTATTATTATTATTATTATTATTATTATTATTATTATTATTATTATTATTATTATTATTATTACAATGCAATACTACTGCTATACAACTACTATTAATTCATATACAATAGCCACTACTGCTACTATTACTAATACTGCTACTTCAATAAAAAATAAAAAATAAAAACAACAATAATAATAATAATAATAATAATAATAATAATAATAATAATAATAATAATAATAATAATAATAATAATAATAATAATAATAATAATAATAATAATAATAATAATAATAATAATAATAATAATTATTATTATTATTATTATTATTATTATTATTATTATTAGTAGTAGTAGTAGTAGTAGTAGTAGTAGTAGTAGTAGTAGTAGTAGTATCAGGGGTATCAGCATCATGGTGGATTACAGACTTCAAGCATAGTAGCTTTGCATGCTATGCGAGGTGGCTAAAAGGGATATCCCTCCTTAATGATAAGTGAGAAGAAACAGCAAGTTAGCCTACACTAAACACGCAAGAGGGAGCCAGCAAGGCTTCATCATACCCTATTCATTCTAACTCCATCCATAATCAACTCTCTCTCTCTCTCTCTCTCTCTCTCTATATATATATATATATATATATATATATATATATATATATATATATATATATATATATATATATATATATATATATATGCAAAATGAAATATGAAATATAATTCAAAGACGAAAAGACATCTCTCAATAGACACATACGAAAGACGTCTCCTACGAAAAGATAAGATGATATCTCTTCTTAGGAAAAGATATATTATTTCCAAATTCAAAAATATTAGCTACAAGTATAATATAAAAAAATTGAAGAAGAAAAAATTGATACTCCAAAGACACGATAGTGATGAAGAAATCTCCCACGAAATTATAACGAAGGAATTTCATTCCTCACTGAATAATATTCGTAATAATATTAGTACGGTTACAACATAAACAAGCTGGTGTAAAAAAAAAAAAAAATAAAATAAAAAAAAAAAATAAAAAAAAAACGACTAGTTCTGTTTCACATATTCGTGATAAAATACATATTCTGAGACACGTTATCTGCGTTTTCTGTTTATGAAAATTTAAGCATATACTGATCAACAGGAAGTTACGTGATTCCCAAGGAGTCAGCAATACTAAAAAGCATTTTTGTTTTTTTACAGGGCATCAGAAGGAATTAAGAAGGTTGCAAATTGTACACAAAGGTAGTCGATGAACAGTGTTTAATACAGTCATTGCATTGGTGGACACGTGAAATACAGTCTCTCGTACACACAGTTAGTGGAGGTCAAGTGTTTAAATACAGTCTCCGTATTGGCGTACAGGTTAAGTACAAGTTCTCGTATACACAGTCAGTGGATGTACTTTCTTTTCCAAGTTCTCGCTTTGGTCAAAAAGTAAAAAGACTGTCTCTCGTAGACACAGTCAGTGGATGTACAGTCCTTAAATACAGTCTTCATATAGATGTACAGACGAAATACAGTCTCTTGTATACACAGTCAGTAAATTAGGGTGGTTAAATACAATATTCACTGTCAGTAGATATAAACTTTTAAAATGCAGTTTTCATAATGGTGTACAGGTGTATATACAGTCAGTGGATGTACAGCCCTTAAAAACAGTCTCCTAATTGGTGCACGGGTGGAAGATAGTTTTTGGAATCTTATATACAGTGTGAAAGTCCCACGTGTATTAGATGCACAGTGTGATATAGTTTTTCGAATAAAATGTAGAGTCCAAAAGACGTTCTCTGGTATCTGATGTACAGTGTGAAAGCGGTCTTTCGAATTGGAGGGACAGTATGAAACAGTCTTTCGTGTCGGATGTACAGTGTGAAAGGGGTCATTCGTATTGGAGGGACAGTATGAAACAGTCTTACGTATCTAACATACAGTGTGAGAGCATCTTTCGTGTTGGATTACATAGAAATGACTGTCTCTCGTATTTCATGTACAGCGTGAGAGCAGTCTTTCGCACTGGAAGTACAGCATGGAAGACTGTCTCTTGTATCTTATGGACAATGCGAAAGAAGTCTCTCATACTGCAACTACAATATGAGACTGTATCTTGTGTCCGATGTACAGTGTGAAAGCAGGGTCTTTTGTATTGAAGGTAAAGCCTGGAAGACAGTCTCATTAATATGATGTAATCTGTGAGCAAGGTGTCGCAATGGAAGTATAATATGGAACACTGTCTCTCGTACCTGATGTACAGTGTGAAAGCAATTGTTTGTATTGGATTTATAGTGAAAGCAGCTTTTCGTATTGGAAGTACAGTGTAAAGCGGTTCCATGTAAATTACACCCCGAAAATTCCTCCCACGATAATTCCTTCCCACGAAATTACCACCCCGCGAAATTTTCTCCCTAACAGTTCTTCACCCCACGAAACATAACCTAACCTAACCTAACTTAACCTGACCTAACAATGAAACAAACTTAAGGTAAACAATCATAAAATTGAAATGTATTGGTTAATTGGTGGAATTATCGTGTGCTGGATATTTATGGGGAGAAAGTTGCGTGGGGTGCTAATTTCGTTGAGTGGAATTTTAGAGGGAGGAATTTTCGGGGTGGATTTTACGGGAGTGACTTTAACGGGTCACCGTATAAAACAGTCTCTCGTACTGGAAGCACAGAAAGCTACTGTCTAGTATTGGAAAAAAGGCGTGATAACAGTCTTTCGTATTATAAGCAGGGTGTGAAACAGTCTTATATTCTGGAAGTAGGGTAAAATACAGTTTCTCGTATTGGAAGGCCAGTGTGAATGACTTTCATATTGGAAGTACAGTGAAAGCCTCTCGTGGTAGATATACAGTGTGAAAGCCAGATTCTCGTGTTGGAAGCACAGTATTTAAACAATCATTTCTACTGAATTTACAGGAATAACAAAAAGGTTTTGGCATTTACATGCACAGTGCGAAAAGACAATCATTCGTAAGAGACGTACTGTACAATATGAAAGATTTTCAATGAGGATTTGTTGGGTGTAATTACCTAATTGTAATTACCCAACTGTGATTACGGAAAAGAGCCCAAAGCTCGTAACTTCCCGTCTCCTGATCGGTTCCATTTTGTACTTAGTGATACTTATCATGCTTGTCCTTAAAACTATGGATTGACCTAGCATTAACTACCTCCTCGCTTAGCGAATTCCAATTATCAACTACTCTTACACTAAATAAGTTCTTCCTTACATCCTGCAAAGAAGTTTTCTTACGAAGCTTATAATAATAATAGTAATAATAATAATAATAAGAAATTATTATTATTATTATCATTATTAATATTATTATTATTATTATTATTATTATTATTATTATTATTATTATTATTATTATTATTATTATTATTATTTATTATTATTATTATTATATAAATAAACACATTACGTACACACCTGACATTTCTTTTGTTCCTGGAAATAAATTCGATCACAAAATAAATTGCAACATCAGATCGTCTCACCTGCAAAAATAAACATATAAATAAATAATTGAAAAATATATAAATATTTCAATTACTAAGTTAATCTGATGAGGTACCACTATGTTATTAGATAGAACGATAGATAAATACACAGAGTGACAGACAGATGAGTGACAGTAGTTCAACAACTACTCATTGATATCTATTTCCTACTACTACTAGCAGCAGCAGCAGCAGCAGCCGCAGCAGCAGCAGCGGCGGCGGCGGCGGCGACGGCAGCAGCAGCAACAGCAGCAGTAGTAGTAGTAGAACTGTTGCTGCCACTGCAGCTATACTAAAATGACAACAAAGGAAGCACTACCACTACTGCTACTAGTATTTCCTGTTGAAGTTCCTTGACTGTGAAGCCAAGTGGACAACTTTTCGAACACTCACTTTTCTTAAAATGTTCCTTATTTTCTTAAACTTGTACTGTCAATCCTATTTGCCCATCCTAATTTCTAGAACTAGGTGTTCAAAAACTAGATGTTAACGCTCCTTCTACTACTATTACTACTACTATATCTGCTATATCTACAACTACTACTATGCTAATCCCAGCAACAGTGTAACAATCTAACTACTAATATTATTACTACTACCAATTAATAAAAAAATAGCACTACTACTACCAATACTACTAGTACTGCTAGTTCTATAAAGCAACAAAGACTACTAATACCACATATATTACCAAATATCCATAACTAATCCAGCAATCTACTTACTTCTGCTACAGCTACTACTATTATATCTATTACTACAAAAAATGAGTCCTACAAATACTATTATTACTACTACTGTTACTATTATAAAACCACAAAAAAATACACTACTACTACTGTACTAAACCAAGCATCTAGTCAACAGACTACTACTACAACTGCATAAGAACAAAAATTACAGCAACTACTACTATTGCTACTACTATATAAAAACAACAATTACAATAAATGCAGAATCCTTTAAAAATTATGACAACAACAACAGCAACAACAACAACTTCTAATATAAAAATTGAATCAAAAATTAATACTACTAAATCCATTTTTTATCTCTCCACTACTCTAAAACATCAAAAATACAACCAATACTATTGCTTTTGCTACTGCTACTACTACTGCTACACTAAAGCCAACATATTTTCAATACTCTGATAAAAAAAGAGACAGGACCTTAGGGACATTATATATATATATATATATATATATATATATATATATATATATATATATATATATATATATATATATATATATATATATATATATATATATATATATATATATTTGAGTATATATATTTGAGTATATATATTTGAGTATATATATATATATATATATATATATATATATATATATATATATATATATATATATATATATATATATATATATATATATATATATATAATTATATATATATATATATGTTTGCATATATATATATATATATATATATATATATATATATATATATATATATATATATATATATATATATATATATATATATATATATATATATATATATATATATATATATATATATATATATATATATATATATATATATATATATATATATATAGGTGCAGTAAGCCCGTGAGGAAGAACTAGAATGAGATGAATGGATGGGGTGAAACAAGTCCTGAATGCATATAATAAGTCAGTGGGGCAGGGAAGAAAGTGCAAGAGATAGGGAAGAATGGGGTGTGTGAATAAGTGACGAGGACTAAAGGAATTTCTCGCACCTCTTCAGTGCTTGTTACCGGAATGGGTAGGTGTGGAGGGGTTGCCACGAGTTGAAGCAGTGGGGGTAAACCAGCTATGGATGTCAGGTCTCACGGCAGAATATCCTTACCCATTTATCTTACTGATGACCCATACAAATAAGAGTGATAGGGTAAAATTAACCTATGGTAAATGTGTGCCCTGATTCGGCCATCCCTCTAAAAGGCGGATATGCAAGTCAGAAGACAAATACATTTAGGGAAACAATGCAAAATGCTTTCTGAAATCATTAAATTGCCAATCAACTATAAATTCCTATTTCATGTATGATTTTTTGGACAGTGCCTATACTTATGTAAACAAACCTTGAGGCTTATTAATGATGAGAGACTTTACTATAACTTTTCTTCTGCTCAGGTACCGACAATATGGCGTCAAGTCCCTCTTGTCTTCGTACCTTCACCAACAAACTCTCCCGAAAGAAACATGTGACCTTAGAAGACACGGAGCTTCCCAGAGTCCTTAATCTGTTGGACCTTACTGCAATGGGTATTGGATCAACCATTGGAATTGGTTTCTATGTCCTGGCTGGTCAAGTGTCTAGGAATGTTGCAGGACCAGCTGTAGTTATAAGTTTCCTAATTGCCGGAATTGCATCGGTATTCTCTGGTAAGGAACCAGGGACTAAAGGTAATGAGATACGTTTTGCTATAATTAAACTATAATTTAGGTGAAAATATCTGGAAGGCTGTTTCTTTTCCGCTAAGGCACAAGTTTGATGGCCAAATAGTTTTACTTTTTTAGGAATGTTCAATTATCAAACACCACTTTATGCGAAACATTATCTATCTTCTGAAAAAGGACAAGGCTTCTGGCATATGCATTGCGTTCGTTAATACTAAGTAGCTAGGGATATGTGATCGTCTTAGGTCAAACAGGGTTGCAAAGATCCCTGTGGTCTCTCTAATACTTGATATTAGGATTACTTGCAGGAATGCTCTTATTCAGCTGAGATGTAGGTGGGGATATCATAATAAACTAATGGAAAAAAATGGCTGTTTTCGAGGAAAGGGCCTAGAATTTGGAGTCATTTTTTTTTCATTCTGCAGTTATATAACTAAGATGCAGGTGAGGATAAGTGCTCTGCAGAGTCCAACTGTAACATGACAATAGCTAAGTTAAAAAAGCGTAGAGATGGGAGCAGTGTCAATATATCTAGGGTTAAAAGATGAGATCTGATATTCAAGTAGGATGCAAAAGAGAGCAGGTGCTTATCAGTAGTCAACATTAGTATGAAAGAGCCAGGTTGGGTAAGTGTTAAAATGGGTGTCATTTTCAGATTATCTGGAGTTAAAAGATGTATTCAGAAAAGTGTCTTTTATTACATTACCATGCGTACAATAGGTTATGGCTTCACCAAAACTGCAAACTTACTGGAAATAAATCCTACTCCTATATGACTTAGGCACTCTTAAGCCTGCTAGAAATTATGACACGAGAACAGTTATAACAAAATCTACTCCTTTGCAGGTCTTTGCTACGCAGAGTTCGGCTCCAGAGTACCTAAAGCTGGTTCAGCTTATGTCTACAGCTACGTGTGTGTAGGAGAATTTGTTGCTTTCGTTATAGGCTGGAACTTAATCCTGGAATACGTTATAGGTAAGCTGTGACCAATATCTTTTATGCCCCGTGGTGGCAGAAGGAATGCGAGTATTCTTTGACTCCAAGGTGCTAAGAGTGGTGACTGGGTGTGAACTGAATTCAGTTGAATGTGTGTGCTTTGACTCGTCCTCATCCTTTATAGAGGGAATTACAAACACTATATATGCATGTACGATGAACACATTGTAATTTTGGAATTTTCACTCTCGAATCAACATCAAGTTCAACTACTTATCTAACCTAACCTACGCAGTGTAAATGTGCATTAATATCAAACTATTTTATCTTTTATAATGACCAGGTTCCCATTTTACATTCCTTTATATTGAATTGAGGTCCATTTCATCTTGCCTGGCTAAATGTACATACACCTTATCTAACCTAACCTATCCAGAGCAAAGTGTATTCACACCAAACAAAATCAAAGCTTTCACAATGAACACACTGGAAACTTGTGTATCTCCTGGTAAATTCATGACACGTATATCAAATATGGCTAACCTAAGTTAGCATTTTCATTGAACAAGTTCAAATCGTGTGTATTCATAGGTGATTACATTGCAGGTACTGGCAATGTGACTAACCTAACATAGTTTTTACGATGAACATATTCCATTCTATGAGTTTTTTCCGACGAAGTCATGATAGGTACATCAATCAGGTTACAGGCAGTAACATCCACGTACCTACCACTTCTCCTGGGATGATTACAGGTACTTCAAGCGTAGCAAAGGGGTACAGTGGATATGTTGACGAACTGGTAAAAAACACGATATCTAATGCTATAAGAGATGCTATGCCAATTGATGTTAGCTTCCTGGAGACTTATCCGGATTTTTTGGCTTTTGGCATTGCCTTTGCTATAGCAGGTAAGTTTATTATTATTATTATTATTATTATTATTATTATTATTATTATTATTATTATTATTATTATTATTATTATTATTATTATTAGTAGTAGTAGTAGTAGTAGTAGTAGTAGTAGTAGTAGTAGTAGTAGTAGATGCTGTTGTGGAGAGAAGAGGGCGTTCGAGAGATTGTCCACTTTGCTGCTACTACCACTACTGCTACTACAACTGAGTGAATGCCCTTCCTAATCTCAGACCGTGGCGGCAGTAGACCCTCGACCTGACTCCTCAAAGTCGGGAACGCCACCACTTTGCCACGGCTATCACTATATGTGCGTGATTGCCTAATTGTGTTTACGGGAAAGAGCCCAAAGCTCGTATCTTCCCGTCTCCTGATCGGTTCCATTTTAGACTTAGTGATACTTATCATACCTGTCCTTAAAACTATGGATTGAGATAGCATTAACTACCTCCTCGCTTAGCGAATTCCAATTATCAACTACTCTTACACTGAAAAAGTATTTCCTTACATCCTGCGAAGAAGTTTTCTTACCAAGCTTCAAACTATGACCTCTAGTTCTAGAGCCAGCCATATCAAAATATCGATCCCTATCCACTCTATCATAACCATGAAGGAATTTAAAGACTGTCACCATATCCCCCTCACTCTTCTAGCTTCCAGTGATGGTAAGTCTAATTCCCTCAGCCTCTTATCATAACTGAGATTGCGTATTTCTGGCACCAGTTTCGTGGCATGTCTTTGAACTTTTTCAAGCTTAGCTATGTGCTTTTTCAAGTGCGGATTCCAAAAGGGATGTGTGTGGGTGTGTGTGTGTGTGTGTGTGTGTGCGCGTGTGTCAGAGTCAGCGCTATAGGTAGTCGGAATTTTTTTTTTTTTAATTCACGATAAGCTTTGTCTGAATTATTCGTTTCATTTTCTCCTCATAAATATTCATGTACAGACCGAAAGCATCAGGTGCCATTCGTTCAATCTTCTTCCAAAGTGTTTCCTTCTTCATTCCATATTCTCTCTCTCTCTCTCTCTCTCTCTCTCTCTCTCTCTCTCTCTCTCTCTCTCTCTCTCTCTCTCTCTCTCTCTCTCTCTCTCTCTCTCTCTCTCTCTCTCTCTCTCTCGTATATTAATGAATATGCCATTATGTAGATAGAGTGAAAGATAAGCAAATTATGAAATATAAATGGATTCTTAAATGAATATCACATTAGAGCACAAAGAATAATGGAAATATCACTGCTTCTACCCCTGTCAGTTGCTCTGTCTTTGGGCGTGAAAGAATCCACCATGTTCAACAATCTCTGCACAGGACTGAATTTAATTGTCGTTTTCTACACTATTATCGCTGCTGGTACTCAAGGTGAGTTAAAAATAGTTACACAAAACACAATTTGGTTATTAAATCATATATTTTATTTTTTGTTTGTCACTATGATTCACATTTATTTGTGGGTTGGGCTTGGAGAAAATTTCACCCCCCCCCCCCGACTGAGGCCTACGACCTACACCACCCGAGATCCACAAATATACTGCCATTTTTATTTCCTAGGCTTTGATCTGTTTCTTGATTTCAAGTAAGAAGCGTTCTTAGTTCCTAAAATCATCACCACAGAAACTTTATAACAATACCAAATGTTGTTCCTGCTTTCAAATAATAATTTATTCAACCCCTCCATTACTTCTAAAAAACACAGTAAAAATTGTCTATGAAAGTTGTCTCTTAATGAAAGTTATCCCTAGGCCATGTCTATTGGTACCACAATACTACACTCATATTAACAAGAAAATAAATTTCCTTTATATTAATGCTTCATGTAGGTAAGCTCTCTCAAGGCCTATAAATTAAAAAAAAAAAACTTAAATTTAGTTATTTATATATAATTTTCCCCCATAAACAGCTGATGTCAAGAACTGGCAAATCCCAGAAGAAGAATTGAATGATACTTGTACAATCCCTCCTAACGCAGGGACAACGTGGGGCGTAGGAGGTTTCGCTCCATATGGTTTTGCTGGTATTATGCAAGGGGCAGCCACATGTTTCTTCGGTTTCGTCGGCTTTGACTGTATAGCTACGACTGGTAAGGAAGTTGTGTGGTTTCTATTGTAGTATTGTGCAATAAAAACATAAGTCTAATAGACTTGCAACCTCGCAAGCTATGACCGCGACCGTGATAGGTAAATTAGAAGTATACAATAAAGAATAAAATATCAAATAAAATACCTAGCTATACTCTACAAAAAAAGTTCAATAAAGATCAAATAACCTGAGAGAGAGAGAGAGAGAGAGAGAGAGAGAGAGAGAGAGAGAGAGAGAGAGAGAGAGAGAGAGAGAGAGAGAATGCGTCAGTACGTAGTTGATATTGACATTCTTCCAGTGCCTTGTCTGGGCTTTATATTGATTGCAGTCACCATTTTGATATTACCAAAAACTCTCTGCACTTAATAACTAGACCGAACATAGGCATACTCCATTTAATTTAGAAATACCTGTAGTTTGTTTTACAAATGATCCTAAAATATTAAATATGCTTCATTCTAGTTTGAAAATTAAGTTTCTGGAAAAAAGTACAGAATTATTAAATAGTCTTAGTAAAATTTTTCTATGAATAGATAAAATAGTTCCTTGTAATCACTATTATTAATGTATTTCTGCTGTTGTTATTAAATTTACTTTTATTATTATTAATATTATTATCATCATTACTATTATTATCATTACCATTATTATTATTATTGTTACTATTATTATTATTATTATAAGAAAGGATATCCAGCCTTAATTTTCAAGCTCCAACCAGTCTGTCCACCACCATTCAAATGGGGATAAATAGCGACAAAAAAAATTATTATTATTATTATTATTATTATTATTATTATTATTATTATTATTATTATTATTATTACCTTTTTAAGCATACTTGTAATTTTCTCTGACATCTGCATATCTGATTTTCTCGTCTTGATTTTACCCTTGCTTTGACCCCACTCGCCTCTTACGCATACCAGCTATCCATTTTTTTTTTTTATCACACCTCACGTACCCAATATTTCTTCTACCTAGAAAGTCTTTTCATATTGCGCTCAAACAATAACTGAATCTTTTTGCTAAACCATTGCCAATTACTGATTTTCATCGTTTGGTCTGCTTGTTGTTCTTTTTCATTTCATGCCGTCCTGCTTCTTATATGTTTTTTATTAATGTAATTTTGAATATACGCGCTTAGAAAATATTACAGGACGCAAATGAAAATTCAGACAATAAATTCATTGTAACAAATACTTTATAGCTCTTGCATCAGTTCAAACTGTATAAGGTAATGTTTATGTACATTACAATAAGCTAGGCATAATTTAAAGTATAGTATACAGCAGTTTGGGAATAAGTTATATGCTAAGTATTGGCACATTTATAGAAGGGTCTTCAACACCACACAGATAGTGGTGGAACCAACTGACCGTGTAAGATAGAGACAACTGTATACACAAACAACTTCTACTTTCCAAGGAAGCTAATAATGGCCCCAACTTTAACAAAAGAAATATCTGAAGTAGCAAAGCTCTTTCTAATATTTTCGTGTTGATATATGAAAGCTTAATAATGATTTATGTTTTCTTGCAGGAGAAGAGGCCATTCGCCCTGAACGGAACATACCTCTCTCTATCGTTATCTCTTTGGCTTTTATATTTGTAGCCTATTTTGGAATGGCATCTACCCTTACCCTAGCACTCCCTTATTGCATGCAGGTTAGTTGTTTAACTGTTCAAATGACTTAAATGAGTAATAAATAGGAACTAGGGTGAATGATACTAGGGGATAAATGAAGCTGGACAGAGGGCCTATGAACGATAGGATATTTAGAGAAATACAGCTAACAGAGGACAATGTGTATGCCCGGGCTATAAAGAAGTCAAAATTATCAACATCACCGAGAAGGTAAAAAATTGCACAGACAAGGAAAATTTCCTTCATGACATAAGAACCAGGTAAAACGGATGGGAGAGCTGAAGATTCTACTCTTTTGGATATTTTTTGTTTTGCCACTAAACAACTAACAAAGAAGGAAAGAATGAGCAAAGTATACATTAAAGCCCTGCTATATCAAGTTTTTTATATGGTTGTGGTCACCCTAGGGAGATGGCAAGCATTCCTTCCCTAAATTTTTATCTTGCCATAAAACAAATGCCAAAGGAAGCAAAGATACGTAACAACAGTTTTTTCTCACAGTTGTGGCCATTCTACTGAGTACAACAGGATATAGCATCCTGTTGGTAAAAAAAAAAAAAAATATTGGCAAATGTTTACAAACTTTGAAAAAATATCTAATACAACTAAAAACATAAATTTTATTTATGAACTAACTTAACTAATTCAACCAAACCTACGCAAACATAATAAACTTTATGTGACTTTATTCCTGACTAGGGTGTGAAAGTGATTATATTACCAAAATATTATTTAACCTACCTATCTGTTACAGAATGCAGATGCCCCACTTGTAGATTTCTTCGAACAGCTAGGATGGAATGCTTCAAAATGGTTTGTCAGTATTGGTGCACTTTTTGGATTCTCTGCTAGGTAAGGAATACTGAGGAAATAGTATACTATACTGTGATCCGGTGCTAATCATTACTCAGTGAAGGAGGAGGGTTATAGCAGTAATGTCATCAATATGACATTAAAGGTTTCATTCATAAGCTCAGTATATACATGATTAGCTAGTTTTTAGAGACTAGTATTTTATAAACACCATTCAATATTGTTGTACATCACTCGTTTTTAGTCATTTCCTTCTCAGAGATTGAATTCCAACACAGACTCACTGTTACAGGCTAATTAAGTTATCTTGAATATATTTCGTTGCTTGGCAGAAAATACTCTGAAACAAGCCCATAAAATTATTCTTGCTCTTTCCCTTGTTTATCTAATGAAATCATATACAGTACTGTACAGTAAAAAGAATTCTCTGCTATAAAGCAATTAAGAAATAAAAATAGTATTGCTTAATGCGTACTGGTAAGATGGTACATATACAACTCATCTAAGCTAAAAAGGCTAGGGGTTTTGTGTATATCTTGAGAGGAAGGGCTGGTTACAAGTAATCTTTGTTTAACCTAACTTAAAACAATGATAATCCTATGGCACTGCCATACACATTGGTCCCAGGTATGGGGACAGAGTACTAAAACCCTACAAAACTATATGTTGAAAGTGAAAGAAAATATAAAAATTATTCTTAGAAAAGGTAAATAACTCATATTAGTGAACAGAACAAATTCACATACACATTAAGTCTTGTAATACCCACAACAGATCAGAATTACAGATCATATTATATTCAGTTTGTGGAAGAACAGAAATTCCTGGAAATTACCGTGTGAGATACTAATTTAGACATTTTAAACAACCCTAAAATTAAATTTTACAATGCTGTTAAAAGGGGGAAAATCATGACAGGCTAAAAAATAAAGAGAAGAGTTTTACACATCTGAGCCCTCACCTTTCCTTAGATTCATTTAATATCTAAATCTCTAATATACAACATTAATATTCATTACTACAGGTTATATTATGTGATTACACCATATCTGATCATATGGGTGAAGAAAAAAAAATACTGGAAAAACTGGTTTAATTAAGATATAAAAAGCCAACACCAACAGCAAATAGAAGTCCAACTACAGTTTAAGCTAACCCAGTGTAGTAATAAAATATAACCTACAACTATTACAATATTTGGGTAGATGTTTACTTTTGCACACCCTAAGAGGGAAATAAAAATACAAATTACTGAAAAAATATCTTGCACAACTTTAACACAATTGTTGCAATTTCCTACTGGTTTCTTAACTGGGGTGAACTAGCTAACTAAAGTTACCAAACCTAAACTAACATTGTCATGAATTACATGAGATTTATTTCTAGGTGGGGATGTAAAAGTAGACAAACTATACTTTCTGTGAAAGTAGACATAAATTATACTTTCTATCTTATTTGCATAACACTAATAATTAGCTAGCTTACTGTTCTATTGTATATATAGTGTAGGCCAAAAATTAGGCCTATTTTTTTTTATCTAAATCTTATTTTGCAAATACAACATACATGTCCAAACCTAGCTAAAACAAATCTCCTATATAACCTAAGAGTAGTTGTGTTAAAAAAAGAATATTAAACTTCTTTCGAATTTAAGGAACTTTAATTTTCAAATTGTATTATTTTCAACTGAATTTAACTACCGAAACAGCAAATATCATATTACAGCAACTGAATTAAACTACCGAAACAGCAAATATATTACAGCAATTGAATTACACTACCGAAACAGCAAATATCATATTACAGCATTACCAACCGTAGGTAAGAGTGCAAATATAAGGCCATGCAGTAACAGCTACTTTGTAGTCCTTGGAGTGCCACAATTCTGAGTGCGTCTGGCTCAAAGAATATGCCAAAAGGCGACATTAACAGTAATGTTACAGTCCAACGTCATATTTGTCGTCACAGTCACAATCTACAAATAATTCGGTACGTTCCCGATCACGAATCAACAGCTCAATCACGGGGTCAGTAGCACCTTGTTGTAATTTAAAATTAAAAAGAGTGAAGTAAAATCACTAGGAACCCAGTGGCGGAAATATTGCTCCGCATTCATAACTAGTTCCTCTTGTAAGTTATTATTATTATTATTATTATTATTATTATTATTATTATTATTATTATTAACTGGTATTTTTATTATTACTCTCGGCTCTTGTCCGACTATTTTGGTCTTGACATATTAAGATTTTCGATGTTTTTTAAATTAATTTGACTTTCAAAATCGTCATATTTACTCGTTTTTAGGTTAGGCATATTTATATTAAGTTATGATAAGCTAAGAATAATTTTCAACTGTTTTGAAGGTAAAATTCATTTAAAACGAAAAACCTTAAGAAAAAAATAAACTCTCAAAGGAAATAGTAAGCGTTTACTTTACTACTACTACTATTATTATTATTATTATTATTATTATTATTATTATTATTATTATTATTATTATTATTATTATTATTATTATTATAGAATGTTCTTTTGTTTATTTTTATCTAGACTAATGTATCATATTTATTTTTCAGTCTTTTTGGTGTAATTCTCCCACTGCCACGGATCTTGTATGCAATGTCTGAGGACGGAATTATCTTCAAATTTCTTGGTAAAATTAACAAACGGTTTAAAACTCCTTTTATTGCAACAATTCTCTCAGGAATTTTTGCTGGTGAGTTTATTAATAAATAATAATAGTAATAATAATAATAATAATTATTATTATTATTATTATTATTATTATTATTATTATTATTATTATTATTATATTGGTGTGGAAAACAAATTTTGTCCTCACTTTTCTAAAGTTTGAATGAGCCGCCTAAAAGGGATTGGAAAGCAAAGGTTTGGCAATCATTCCCCTTGATTGTTATTGCCTCATTTCAGTTGACAACCTGAGGATGGGCAGGTTATAGTGAAGCCGAGAAGCCCCCCCCCCCCTTTTTTTATTAAGTGGTTGAGTCTTACGCCAATAGCGGGATATGGCATCATTATTAACATTATTTTTATTATTTAATTCAGGCATCATGGCTATGCTGCTAGACTTGAAAGCGTTGGTGGATATGATGAGTCTCGGAACGCTGCTGGCCTACACCATAGTGGCACTTTCCATCATGCTCCTCAGGTTAGATGACAAATATGTCTCTTTGTAGTGGTCTCACATGGCGATGTTCTTGGCTAAGTCTATTCTTGAGTATGTTCCCACATTAAATCTCAGATATTTTTCATATTTTTAAGAAAGATAATATATGTATATCGCTTTCAGAATTTCAATCAAAGGGAAGCTCTAGATTGCATCTATTGTTTCTAGATAAGCTTTACAAGGCAGCTCGCATATATAATGCAAAAAATATGACTAACCTTTATGCTTATCTATTTAAATTTTGAACACTATCAGTCTGTACTCTACTCTAGGTACTGTGTAGATGAAGACATTGTCATTGGTTTTAATGGTGACATGGAGAAAGTCGAAGGACAGCAGATCCAAGGTACAGAACCAGAATATATGGATTATAGCTTCAGAGACTACATGGGTCAGCTCTTCAACACCCAAGGCTTGAAGGAACCTACATATCTAACACAGTCTTTGGTCAATTATGCAGCACTTGTGTTCTGTAAGGAAGATGTTATGCTAAGAAACTTAAGCATGTGATAGCAAATTCATTGTTCATGTGTAGATACATACCTTGTTCATAATTTTGACAAGCTTACCTCCGTTAATGTCTTGTCTTGGGTTGCTATGTAAAAATGAGATTTTGTACTTTATGTAAAGATTATATATATATATATATATATATATATATATATATATATATATATATATATATATATATATATATATATATATATATAGACAGACAAACAGACATATATATATATATATATATATATATATATATATATATATATATATATATATATATATATATATATATATATATATATATCCAAGTTCTCACATGTTTCACATGTTTTTAGTCTATTATGCAAGTTTGATATGTGTACTATTGTAACGTTTCAGCTTATAGGATTGATATGTGTACTGTTGTAACGTTTCAGCTTATAGGATCAGATAATCATTCATTTAATACATATTCACTACCATACATCTAATTCTGAACATATCTGAATCGCATAATTCTTTATATTTATTTATTTATCTTTTTAGGGAAGCATCCTGCCCATTATGCACTTTGTTCTTTAATCTCTATAGGTATACATATAGTTTATGTGGTTGTGTACATTGCACAGAGTATACATACAGTACTTTTTTAATCTGAGCTATTTAAGCGTAGACTTTTCATATTTCTTAATTTTTAAGTGAAGTGACGTTGCTCTTTATACACGTGTTCTTTTCTCTAGGTGTAAGTTTTATACATGCACACATTGTAGAAGAGTAATATGCGTGCTGTTTGATGCGTGGGTAATTTGTACTTCTCTGGCTTTAAGAAACCAGTGAAGTATATTCTCCATTACTTATCAAATGTACACTTGAACATTATCTACTATTTATTCAGTGTATAAAAAGAAGAAACGGATTTTTTTGAATCTGAACCTGTGTGAGTCATGTAAATACTTCTCTTTTCTTATGTCGTAGTTCTTTTAATATACACATCATTTTGTTCATTCTTCTACAGGTGTTACTTGTACCCTTGTTATTGTGGTAGGGGTGACTCTTGGTGAGGAAATATTCAATGGTGATGGAAGACCCATAGCAGGTCTTGTAATAACTTTCCTCACTGCCTTTGTCAACATCGTCGTCATCGCTCGACAGCCTCAATCTGACAAGAAATTAAGTTTCAAAGTATGAACTGTTTATTACTTGTATAAGAGTAACTTCTCACGTTTGCTTTTGTTTTTTGCATATCTGGTCTTTTCTTCTTTACCTACATAATATTAAGAGAGAAAGAACACTACAAGAATTATGTAAATAGCACTGCAGTGAACAATATTGACACGTACTCGTAGTTGACTCCAATACCTTGGGAAAATGCCTATGTACTCGACTTCAGTATAAACGCGTCACTATTTTGTAAATATCATAATAACATATAAAAGGATTAGTGTATTAATATCAGTCTTTACTTGGCATACCAGGTATACTAAAATTAATTCAAATATCCTATACACTAGTGAACTTTGAGTCAAGCTTCCCATTTCAGGAGACATGTCAGTTTCTGAAAATATTCTTGTCTCTGATTTTCTTCCAGGTTCCCTTCGTGCCCTGGCTACCAGCATTTAGTTCACTTGTCAATATTTATCTAATGTTTAATCTAAGCAGCGATACGTGGATAAGATTTGGTATCTGGATGGGTGTTGGTGAGTTTCCAGGCACTAATTAAAAAGCAGATACGTTTGATGTGTTTTGATTGGCCACTATTTTTGTATTTTGCTCCTTCTACACAAGTTCTTAAATGTAATGAAATACTGAGTGAATAGCTAAATGTAAGGAACATGAGTTTTTTAAACTAGATATTACTTTTCTTTATATATCATAGATGAATACTAATTTCTAATATATGATTTATCCTTTTTCTGTAGGTCTCCCCCTGTATTTCCTCTATGGATATAGATTTAGCAGAGCTGATGATCGGCGAACCCTGTACAAGCAAGAAGGCCATGACAACTTAGCTGGTCCGAGTCATACTATCCCTGATTCATTTAAAGATTCTGAAATCAAAAAGTCTTCTCCTAACACGCCAGTAAATGCTCCCGATCGCTATTCTCTTAGTGAGTAGTGTTTATCAAAATGTTCTGTATCTAGAAATTCACAAGAGAATTTTTGCAAAATACACAAATCTTTTGAAATGAAGGAAGACTCTGAACCAGATTCTTTGGAAGAAATTGAGAATGAACATTAAAGGAGAGCTTCAACATTAGAGGAATCATTAGTCAGAGAGAGAGAGAGAGATCTAACGCTCATCAACACGTAGCAGAAAAGCACCTGCAAGAAATCATGAAACTGATACAACAATGAAAGATCCAAGCCAAGAGAAATATGGTAAAAACGGTCAAGGATTCACAGAAAATCAGGTCCAACCTCCTCTTGCCTATTCAGAAACTGACCTGTTAAATACTGAGGAATTCGAGAAGTTCTTGATATCAATTTCGATTTCCTCACCCTATGAGAAATCTTCAACAGAAAAATAATGTTTTTTTAATGAGATCTTTAATAATACTGCAAAATTAGAAACTTTTTCACAGAACTTCCAAGTATATGTTCAGTGCTGTAACGCTGCAATGCCATATTATATATGTCTAGGCTATTTTCCTTAGAATTATAGTAACATTTTTACTTTCTATACACAGATTGAAAAGTTAGCTCAAATTCAATTGAAAACTTTGAATATGGTTAAAAAGTATATTATCACTTAATGGAATGAAGTAAGCACTTCATTCCATTAGATATCATTATATGTTTAGAGTTCTCCTATCATGGATCACCACAGCAGATCAATCGTCTCCATATCACCCTATCCCCTTCATCCTCCTCTGATACACCACACGCCCTCATTTTCCTTTAAATGTATGGAATTCAAAGGAAAACAGAGTTTTATTCAGAATGCAGCTGTTCATACAATCTACTTGATTTGAAAATTTCTAACAGGTAATTAATATATTATCATCATATATGAATGGCAGAGTATATCTCTCTTTAACAGTTATATTTTCCAAATATGTCAAAAAATAAGGTTCTTGTGATTGTTCTCTTAATTAAGACTGCCAAATCTATAGGCACGCGCATGTGTTACCTTAATAATTATATATACATTATTGCTTATTAATACCGTTTCTTATTATACTGTATGGAGTAATGGGCTATCTATTTGTACATTATTTGTATTGTTGCCACATTTCAATATGTTTGTCATTCTTGTAGAGATTAAAGTACTGCAAAAGATATATTTGTATGCTTCATAACCTTAATAAACATCTTGATGTTTATACTAAAACACACTTGAAACACTTTTCATACTGTTTGTTTTTGCTACTTATAATTATAATTAATTTAGCGAAATTTATTGTTTTCTTGTGTTCTCTTTATATGAAAGAAAACTTCTAAGCCCAACCATACAGGACCTCAAGCTCACATAAGTGGAACAATAAAAGCTATTTTAAATCTTTTTAATTTTCCTACTAATACCATATACTGTACTGCTAAATCCAGTAAGGTGATTGAAAAAAAGCAAGGCAAAAGGGCTTCATCAAACCCTGCCCTTCCTCATCTTTTCATCAACCGTTCTATAGGTAAAAACGATAAATACAGTGAGTTAGGAATGCCAGCCATTCATTCCCTTATCCCTTTTAGTTGGCTCTCACAAGTACAAGTGAGGAATTTTCCCCCCACCACAAGGGATATTATTATTATTATTATTATCATCATTGTTGGTGTTGTTGTTTTTCTAGATTATTGCACAAATTAACTTATTTTTCAATCTACTTAGCATAGTTTTCCCATTGCCGCGAAACCTATTCACTGTCTGAAAATGAAACTATCCTTAACATTATGAGTCTCAAATACATGATCAATCCTCTTTTTCCCTGTAGATCTCCTTCAGGATTATATCCATGGACATAGTTTTAGAAGAACTAATGATTGACTTGTCCTGTACAAGTAAAAGGGTCATAGCAGCTTAGCTGGTCCTAGTAATACTATCCCTGGTCCAGTGAATTATTCCGGTAATTAAAGACCCTCTTCTTGGCACTTCAGTGACTGATCCCGATCACCACAAAGAATGCTCTTGAAGTGCACAAATATGAAAAGAATGAAGAATATTCGCTAGTTTCCTTGGTTGGCCTTGAAAATATAGCTAGTTAGCCAGTTAGTTACTGAGAGAGAGAGAGAGAGAGAGAGAATTATTTTTCAACACAGTAGACAATAAGTGCCAGAGTAAAAAAGAAAAATGATACACCAGCGGCAGAGTCAGACCAAAAGAATTGTGGTAAAGATAATTCCTAATTCACAGAGGATTGTGTTGCACCTCCCTATGTCTGTTTAGTGACTGACCACCAATTAAAACTGAAGAATCCGACAAGGGTTTATCCTAACCCCTTGAGGAATCTTCAGCAGAAAATTTTTTAAATTTATAAGATCTCTGATACTATTGCAAAATTTGAAGTTTTGTATAGAACCCCAGGTAAACCAGCTGCGGCTGTCGTGCTTTACTGTTGGGGGAAATGTGGCAACCCTTTACCCCCAAGGAGCTAAGAGTAGTTGAAGTATGTGTGGATCGTGGCGAATGCGTGTTTCTTGGCTCGACCACCCCCCCTTACAAGTGGGAATGGGGCCATAATTTTCAAATCATTTATTTCCACTAAAGATACTCTGTTATTTTGAAAATGAAATATTAAAAAAAACAGTGAGAAATAAACAAACTCACTTTTATTATTCGAAGAAGAAAGAGAGCAAGCTAGACTTTAAAAAAAAAATGAGGGTTCACTTAAGTTGACTGTCGTCATTTGCAAAGAAAAACATTATAATGCAATTGCATGAAACATTTTTTACGCAACTAAAGTACTAGAACCATTTCAGTAGCATAATGCCCAATATAATTGCTTGATGGATGTACACGTCATCTCGTAACACTCAGTGACCACAACTCGCGTATAATACTATGTCATTTTTAAACTATTTAAAAGTTCTTAATTGTCTGTGGTATCAGGAGTGTTTCACATTTCATATACATTATTATATAATTTGTGAATGCATTTCTCCAAGATACTAATGTGTGTGTGTGTGTGTGTGTGTGTGTGTGTGTGTGTGTGTGTGTGTGTGTGTGTGTGTGTGTGTGTGTGTGTGTGTGTGTGTGTGTGGTGTGTGTGTGTGTGTGTGTGTGTGTGTGTGTGTGGTAAACGTAAAGTTTGTTTCAAGTGCAAACTGTCCATCTTAGAATTACCACTAATGACATGTCATAAAGAAATAATGTTTTTATGCATATAATTCTTATTCCAAAAAATAAAATTGTGTATACTTTCGAACTTAGTATCTGTATATTACTTAAATAAGGCATTCACTTATATTCATAATACAATGTTAAGGAGTTTTAGAAGTATTCTTTCCATTTCTTATAACCCACTCTGACCAATTTATCCGCAGCATTCTTATTTCCAATGTATCTGTCCAAAGCAAGATTAATTAGCACAGGTAGAAGTTTCTTATTTTTAACTTTTTCTTTGGACCACACCAGCAGGTCCTGCAAGAGGTTCATCAAGTTCTCATCTTTCCCTGAGGTGTCGCCGTGTATGTGGAAAGCCTCATTACTGCCAGGTTTCGAATTTGTCATGATCTTCTCGTAAGTGTTGCTAGAGAAAAATGCAGGTGTGTAGGTGTCATCCGCGGCGGTATAATACGAGTAGGACATCCCGCTGTCTTCGTCAAAGGTGTCTCTCTTTAGACCCACATTGACGTCAAATTCATTCCCCAGGAGAACGGGTATAGTTGAGAGCATGGTGGCAGCGAAAGCAAACACCAACATTTCATTTTGAAGGTTTCCATCGCTGTCCAAGAGATTGGCTAAGTCAAAAAAGTTCGCGCGACGTTTCCGAGTGGGACTGGAGTCTGCTATATTCAAAGTATTTGAACCAAGAGCAGACATTGCCTCTGCTGCTCCCAACGCCATGATGACTAATTTCTCGTTTCTGGCGCTCAGTCACTGCAATGGAAAAATCAATAAGTAACCAATATAAAATTTAATAATCTGATATACAGTAAGCTATGAAAACATTTTGAGTAATATACTCACATTTAATTTCAATTGGAAAAGCAAAAATAGCGACATTTTTACATATAAACCAAAAATATAAATTTGACCATTGTTTTTCTGGACGTTTTTGCAGTAAAGGAATTGCCGTACACGTTTTTATTCAATTGTTCAAGGTGAATTTTGCATTATTTTACCAATACAAACTTGGTATATTACATCATTACACGTATGGGAGGCTATCATAATTTTGATTAACTTTATAATAAAATATTAAAATTGAAAATTAGTAACAGCTACGGATGCTACGACTAAAACTCTCATAGCAAACATTTAAACATCAAAAGATATGAATCATATTTTACCCCTTGACTTGGATTCGAACCTAAGACACATAATTACTGTGCCAAGGCGCTACCATCTACACCACTAAAGGTCTAAAAAAGAAGCCAACCTCATAGCTAACTGTTTTGCTAGGAATAAACGAATTCTCTCTGAATGCCTCTATGTTCATATTACAGGTCCTCTCAACCTCACTTGTGGCTTCGTTTTCGCATTTAATTCAAATCCCAATCTATATAGGTATCAATAATAATCGAGAGATATGTTTCTTAAGAAACGTTCAAGAATCGATAATTAGACTGCAGCATCAAATATGCCATAATTATGAACTACCAAAACTAGGTATCAGGAATATTCGGACAAAAGAAATCTGTCAGTGTTACATAAAGGCAACGAAACATCGTGATACTCCCACGAAACCTTATATTAATATTTCAGTGTAGGTCTCCAGTGAGCATGCGAATTTTCTTCTATAATCTAAACTGCGTACATGAATTAATGTAAGTTTTTTGTCTTCATGTATAATAAAAGTAGCATTTCTCCACTACTTTCCTTTTAGCAGTTTAGGCGAGGGAAACCCATAATCTGACCAAGCCCCGTATCCTGCACATATTATTATGAACTTAGAAGATGATGATGGTGCAATAATGCTTGAGAGCGCCATATGCCCCGCCCCCGCTCAGTTTACAAGTACATTGTGGAAGGGTGGGTGTGTGCGCATTCCTGGAATCTAAAAAAATAAATAAATAAATAAATAAAAGTGTTCTCGGAGTAATACACTGTAAATTAATGATAAAGAGTCGTTAGCAGCCCAAGTACTTGTTATTGAGAAAGGAAATGCTTAACAGTGGGTTCCTGAGATGGCTATCCTGTATTTTACATGGCACTGCGAGTTTTTGGATGCGCAAGACTCGCATTTGGAAGTCGCTGAAGGACCCCAAGAAAGGTTAGACGAGATCGGCCAAGTCTTAGGCCCGATTTCTTAAACAGTGTAAACCTAGGATACCATATTGTTAGTTAGCTAGACACACACAATTGGATTTCATAAACGCAACTGACGCGGTTCTGTGTATGGCTAGGATCCCGTACAGGATCCTAGCCATACACAGAACCGCGTGTGTCTAGCTAACTAACAATATGATATCCTAGGTTTACACTGTTTAAGATATCGGGCCTTAAGCAGTCTCATATTATCGACACCCCCAGCGCCTCCTGACTAATGTCAGTATGAGATGACTATGAGTGCCAACTTGGGTATGAAAGTGAGTATTTACTGAAATGCTTCCGAGTAAAAGAGATAAATGTAATGCCTGTTTTATGAGAACGAAGTAGTGGTGAAAATTTTGCCCATCCCTTATATTTCTGTAGAGTTGTTTTTACTCTACTTAGTCAATCTAACAAAGTTAACCAAACTAACTTAACCTAACTCAAATTTGATGCCGTACATGATTTAATTGGGTGAATTTTAGGTGTTCATAAAGCAGTGTGGCACATTTTAGGAAATGGTAGTGACGTTGGGCTCTCGGGTGAGCAATGAAAGGGTGCGTATATCGTATATTAACCGAGATATTTGACTTATTTATTTCCTTATATTTAAACATCATAACTAATTTCAAAAAGAAACGATCAAACCAGTAATACCACCACCCTAAATATTGCTTCTGAAATCTAATGATCAGCCACTGGGGAATAAAACCTTCTCAACTCGACCCCTGTCCTAAGCCCAGATTAGAGGAGAGGGTTGATATCGGGAAGGGTATCCGGCTATAAAGCAAAGAGCCAAAACCGACTCTTAGTCTCTAAAAGGGCAAAGAGATACAGTGATTCCAAATGGAAAGAGGAAAAGCTGCTGTGAAATATTTTTTTTAATGAGTGTGACACCAGAGCGGGCAAAGACAATTGCCTTCATTGGGGCTGGGCACGAAGAAAGCATGAGAGGAAACAGAGATGGAGAGTATTGTGACTTGTCAGATGAGAAGGGATAATAAAAGATGTGTCATGAATATGAAAGAATATTCTGTGTAGAAGGCAGACATCAAAAAAGAACCTTATCCAACGGACGACTTATCTTCGAGCTCTCCTAGTCATTTCTGTTCAAGTCCAAAAGACCCTCAACTGTAGTATCGATTTGATCATATTACTAATCACTAGTGATAAATATTTGATCATATTGATAATCACTAGTGATAAATGTTTGATCATATTACTAATCACTAGTGATAAATATTGTTTTCGTTTGAAGACCCAGTAACTTATTTGTGAAACAAGCAATGAGTTTCTGTGCTGTTCAATTACTTTTTAAAATGGAATCTACCTCTTAAAATCATGCAAAGCTAAACCTTAGTGAGGGTTGACTTATGAAAATATATTGCAAATGCACCGCTTGCATTTGTAATATATTTTCATAAGCACACTTGCTGCATTTAATTTATCTAGTAATGAAAAATATCTATTAAATATCTTTTTTTCCAGTTTCATGATCAGAATGTATTAGGATTTAAAAATTTTAGAAATTGTAATCAATTTTTCTCTTCATTCTGGGTTATATCAGTTAGGCCTAATTTTACCCCTGACTTACATGCATATAATAAAAATATTAGGCTATTTCAGAAGCCATTATTCAAACGGTATATTATTATTATTATTATTATTATTATTATTATTATTATTATTATTATTATTATTATTATTATTATTATTATTATTATTATTTTGCTCGTTAACTAGTTTCATATATCCTCAATCGACATATAATTACAAAACCTTTATTATTATTATTATTATTATTATTATTATTATTATTATTATTATTATTATTATTATTATTATTATTATTACAGCACGTTTGAAAAGGTTAAAGATTTTACTTTTTTTTTAGGGCCATTTTGCTACGCTTTAGTACTCAACCGTATATACGCAGATGGCTGCATCTCTCTCCTGATCTGGACTTTAAAACGGTTAAATAGCTGAAAGGCCAAACGTTGATTACGATAATTATGTCACAATTGTAGGAAAGAGAACGTTTTGCACCCGCCTTTTCTTCTCAGACAATTGTGGAGAGTTCATCAGTCACGGAAGACCGTTTTAACGGTGACTGTCTATGACGAGTTCCAGTCATCGTTGCTAAGATGATACCAGAACACTTCCAGGAAATAAGATTGAATGTTTAAGCCAGTGGTTCTTAACCTTTTTTTTTGTTTAGCGCCCACTTTCAACCAGTTACCTAGCCCAACGGCCCTCTCCATTTGGGAAAGGCAGGATATGTGAATACATTTTCTTAATGTGGATGATAAAATACTTTTACCAAAATATGCAGATAATAAGCTTTAAAAATTACGTAGATAAAATTGAAATGCCTAAAATTTTTAATTTACCTTAATTGTGACTTAATGGCTTCCTTGTGCTTGATGATATTTTGCGAGATTTTCTATATCTGGTTCAATGTTAGTTAAATGAGAGTCGCAAGTCTCCTCTTGGACTAATTACCAATTTATTTTCGCTGCTTTGTAAGAATTTGTCATGTATAATTGCTAGTAAAAAAAAAAAAAAAAAGAATTTCTTTACGTTTGCTCATCGCCCCCCTCAGTGCCCCCAAGAACTTACTGCCCCCTTCATCAAGCCCAGCGTCCCCAAGGGGGTGCGGTCGCCCAGATTAAGAACCACTGGTCTAAACTGTTAACTGGCTCCTCTGAACTAAGGTTTGATTCAGGATCAGTGCTTTGTTTATCCAGCCTCGCAAATTGGCTGAAGATTCCGAATTTGTTTTTCTTAATTTTTATACATTTTGTGTTTTTGGTTTCGCCCTTTTGTCGGAGGCTTTTTCACGCCTTTCCCCTGTTAGCAAGCTTAGCAAATTTACTTATTGGGCGTTAATCTTTTTAACTGGTGTAAAACACTTGACTTAGTGGATTAAAATTGTTCTACTGTTCCAAGAGTCAGAGTTCGAATAACTAAGCAAAACAAAAAAATTAAAAAATTACGATTGTTTCGACAATGTGGAAAGGAACAGTATTGTCATCTGCCCTCTCCTAATCCCTGCCAACTCAGCAGAGATAATGATTACACCAATGAAAATGACAGGTCATTCGCGGAACCATAATTTTAAAAATAGTTGCCAGGCTTGTCATAATTTCCTCCATAAATGTCCTCTTTTATAGTGAGTCTGTCCTTTTTTATGCTCAAGCGAATAGCAACCCTGATTCTAACGGTATTTTGAATCAGGGTTGCCACTCGGCACTGCGCCATGCCTGTACAAGCAAAAATATTCCAAAGCTATAAGGTTAAGTCGCAATTCAAATTAAGTCCTATATCCTCGTTTAATGTATCCCTTTGAATCCCTATAATAGGGGCGGACACAGAGGATGTGGCTGGGGAATAATCTTCCTATCGCCCCCACGGAATAGCAGTTATGACCAAAAACTCATGACAACTGAAATATAGAAGAGGTTTCTCAAATTATTTAAGGCTGTTAGACTTTCAGAAAGTTACTCCCTTAATCATGTCTAAAGGTAGAATTATCTCTTCCTCTTTAAGTAAAACATCATAATTATCGTTTTATATGTCGCTATTAGTCCCCAGTATGGGGGTGGACACAGAGTGTGGTTAGGGAACTAAAGGGGGGTTTACACGGTCAAACGGTTCGTCGAACGCGGTTCGACAGACAAGTGTTTGAAGTGATGTTCGAACGTGTGAACGAGGTATTTGGTTGTCGAACACGGAACGTGTTCGACAATCAAATACCCCGTTCACACGTTCGAACATCACTTCAAACACTTGTCTGTCGAACCGCGTTCGACGAACCGTTTGACCGTGTAAACCGCCCTTAAGGCTGAATGCATTCCCTAGCACCCCAAGGTGAGCTCAATCGCGCACTCTAACCACTCGGCCAACGTGGTTTGAGTAAAACTAGTAAATAATGTTTCTCAGGTATTTCCTTTATTTCGATAGGTTTCTGTGAAGAAAAATAAAGAGGAGAGAATTGTGATAACGGAGGAGGAGGAGGAGCCTAGAAGGACAAGGAAAAAAAAATAATACAATTGAGAATAATCAAAGCTGGACTAAAATAAAGATATAAATAGATAAATAAATTAAATACTACATTGAGATTCGTTCTAACAAAATCTTCATGTGGGGTCGCTATATATCACTGGCTTATTTGAAGACAAGTGTTGATTCATTTTATGGCCGGATGCCCTTTTAGACGCTAATCCTCTTCATTATTCCGGGTTTGAGACCGATACTAAGATGAGCTGGCTTACTCCCCTTATGGGCTGGATAAGTAGTCATTCCAAGATATAAATAAATCTACAGGTGACTCATTCCAGGACTTCTTCTTCTTCCTATTCAGCTTGTCTCTTGCTCATGTGGGGTCACTGCATTAGTATAGTCAGTCTAACTAATAAGAACGTGTAAATAGCTTGAAAACTTTAAGTCAAGATCCGCTACGACGATAGAATGACTTTTATTACGAGTGTGACACCGGGACGGGCAAAGAATATTCCCCCCATTAGGCCCGGGCACCAAGAAAGTATTGAGAAGAAAAAGTAGAAGCTGGATGACAGTAATGAAATAAGAGTGTGAAAAAAAATACAGGCTGAAAGAATAGTCAGTCTTGAACAAACAACTTGAAAACTGGAAACTGATAAATTCCACCCATGGGGACCGGAACATCTTGTCCGACCAGATGCCGGGGGTGAATGTAGGGTGCGGTTGAGGGGGAAAGGGGGAGATTGATAAGGGTCAACATCCTTAAAATCCAGCGAAAGAACAGTTAATATCTTGCCGAGTACCGCTATACGCCCACTTGGGCGTATAGGCGTATATGAACTTTATTTCATTCATTTTTTCTTTCATTCAGTCGATTATTATTATTATTATTATTATTATTATTATTATTATTATTATTATTATTATTATTATTATTTACTAAGATACAGATTTTCTTTTATTTCTAGTAAAGTCAGTTTGTACTGAAGATGCTTTCAGTATTTATATTGATTATATATAATATATATAACCTCTCCGTAAAAAAACTTACGAATAAATACCATGAAGATGATTACAATATGTACATGCTTATCTTTCTCTCTAGCTCCTGCCAACTCACTTGATAAAGTGAACACACAATTGGATAGAATGACATTCTCACTTCTTGAACTAACTATCATGAGCTCATAAACTGATATATACATTATATGCCTTTACTTTAGCCCGACTTCTTAAACAGTGTAAACCTAGGGTATCATATTGTTAGTTAGTTAGACACACAAATGTATTTCATAAACGCATCTGACGCGGTTCTGTGTATGGCTAGGATCCCGCACGGGATCCTAGCCATACACAGAACCTCGTCAAATGCTTTTATGAAATCCATTTGTGTGTGTCTAGCTAACTAACAATATGGTATCCTAGGTTTACACTGTTTAAGAAATCTGGCCTTTATCTCTGTATGAAAAAATATGTAAAGTAAACTGTTATTTAACACACTCAGTTGTTGAAATCACTCTGGGATTTTCATAGCAGGTTTTAATTTCTGAATATTGCTTACTATAAATAAGTAAAATGCACTTACATTGATTTAATCAAAGAAGTCCCACAAGTAATGAAAATAATTTCCCAACGTTACTTCTGTGAATCCAGAAACTGAACTGACTTTCTTGAATCTCTTCCGAAAACTCAAACCATGGAATGCACTCCCTTCGGTTTGGGATTCTATCCAAGAGTTGTATTGCAAGATGTCGAGGTTAATAATTTACTCCTTTTGTTTTATTCTTCTTCTTCTTCTCCAGGCTTTAAAGACAGTCATGCGGCATAAAATGGCAATGCTTTCAACCAAATATGGCATTTAAAACCCTTCCCCTGTTTATATAGGAGTAATTTGTCATTTATAATACAAATGTTAGCATTATTCAAATAAGTGAATGCTGGCAACCGATTTATAAGGAGTTCCACAGGGCAACGGTACATTCCCTTGTTGTTTGGGTCCAGATGACTGGAGCAAGACGGGTAACAGAGTAATCTTGTCATTTTTTTTGGTGTTTATAGGCATTTCTGACAAATAGAGGGGAAATATAGGTAATTACCTATCGAATATATGGTTGAATAGCACCTTTAAGTTGCCTTTTTACAGTAGAGAAATGCGTTTTGCTGTTTAGGACCCGTTAAATCTTCAGCTAGTAGAGCGAGCCAAGTTCAACGGTTCTCTTTGCGACATGTGTCACTGAACTTGAACTTACTGTATATAGAGTTTACTTGTTTAATGTATTTATTTATATATTTGTTTGTTTATTTATTTATTTCACACCCCAGCATGTGAAAATAGATACAATACACTAAAAACATACCTCAGACAAATAAAGGAAAATAATATTTCATCAACTGGGGTTACCTAACCAAACTATCCTAACCTCCATGTGATAAATTTCCTGAGTTTTTTTCCTAACTGGATGTGTGAAAAGTAAATATATACCTGTTATTCAAATATATAAAGAACTGATTAATTAATCAATTAATTACTTAATTTATTTCTAATTTACATATTTATTAGATCAAAGTAACTGTAACAGGTATAGACATTCTCGAGCTTACTGTAAAATTGGATCCACCTGTGACTTGCCATTTCCTGTGCTGTACTCATGCATCTAGTAAGGCTTGTTAGGAGCTCGAAAGCGACACGCAACACTTTTATACCTTTCTTATCCTCGGAAAAACGCGGGCTAGTAATAGTAGTAGTAGTAGTAGTAGTAGCAGTAGTAGTAGC
>JAXCGZ010015183.1:90000-92500 GCA_037179515.1 Halocaridina rubra | reverse complement strand
TATGATTATATAGTTATCAAAACTACATTTAGATGTGTCAAGAGTATTACAATATATATAATATATATATATATATATATATATATATATATATATATATATATATATATATATATATATATATATATATATATATATATATATATAGTATACATATATATATATATATATATATATATATATATATATATATATATATATATATATATATATAGATAGATAGATAGATAGATAGATAGATAGATAGATAGATAGATAAATATATATAAATAGATAGATATATAGATATTATAGCATGCACTGTATAAATACATTGAAAAGCGACCTGGAGACGGGGAATTACCAGCATAAGATTATGTATATAATGAGGATACATTTAAATATGTAATACATAGTACATAATATATATATATATATATATATATATATATATATATATATATATATATATATATATATATATATATATATATATATATATATATATGCATATTTGGATCTAAATATGGAGAAATATATATAGGTAGACAAAGCAATTATACATGAATCGGAAAGAGGACTTGAAGACGGGGAGTCACCAGCATATTATTATATATTTAATAGAAATACATTTAGATATGTAAATACACTAATACATATATAGCTAATTATCAGAACAATGATTTATTAATATATGAGTTTAGGTCTTATTCTTAAGGGGGGTTTACATGGTCAAACGGTTCGTCGAACGCGGTTCGACAGACAAGTGTTTGAAGTGATGTTCGAACGTGTGAACGGGATATTTGGTTGTCGAACACGGAACGTGTTCGACAACCAAATACTCCGTTCACGCGTTCGAACATCACTTCAAACACTTGTCTGTCGAACCGCGTTCGACGAACCGTTTGACCGTGTAAACCCCCCTTTAAACAGTGATAAGAACTATAGCTCTCGCTGTGAAATATGTCGTGATAATTATCAAAGTAAAGCATTACTAATATCTTTACATATATTTGAAAGGGAAAATAATTATAAATAATTTTCATATTTACGCACACACACACACACACACACACTCTACTGAATATGTATGTTCAATTCACTCTCTCTTCTTAGCCTCATTCGTGGTAAATTTTTGCTTCTAATTCAGATTCCTTCTATGTAGGTGTCTACAATGATCAAATAAACACATTGAACCACAAAACATATTTTTGCTTCTTGAGGGAATAAATATCTAGGATGTATATATAGCAGTAAAGGAGGTACCGGAAAACGTGGGTGCAGTTGATTACAGGCAAACAGTAATTTAAAAACTTAAAGAGGTCATGATTGCAAGAACAAATCCTTTGATCAAGCAAGAGTTTGATTAAAGAGAGGTCAGTGATAATCTCAGACATATGTAAAGTTCAAGAGTCAGCATGGCAGGGCGGGACACGACCATATTAAGGCTTTTAGAACTGATGAGAAAACTTGGAGTTTTATGTGGTCCAGAAGTTCGTGGTAATATTTTTGTTTGAAATGCAATAGTTTATTTTTTTCACGTTCTTAGATGATTAAATGAGGGAAGAAATGAAGAAGAGAGGAGAAAAATTTCCTTCAGGATTCATCCAAATAGTTGGGTGATAAAAAAAAAAAAAGTTAGAATACCAACGGGTATATGGCTTCTTCAAGGTTACTGTACACATGCTGATGGAGTATACCGCTGGTATGGCAGTAGAACTGAAGGACAGGACATCTGACTATAAGGCAGATATAATAGCTATTGCAGGGACAGAATAATATAAAGATATGTACAGTGTTAAAGTTATACCTAATGATTACAAAATAACAAGAGCTGAGAGATCTGAGAAGGCAGGTTGAGGAATAGCATTACTTGTAAGTGAAAAGTTCCAGGTTAATGAAGTAAATAGTGCTAGAGATAGCGAATTCAAAGTGCTTATTGTCTCTCGCACGGGTTCAAAGAGCATTATGGTAGCTGTAGTTTATTGCCCACCAATTTAATGACAGTATGTGTGCACTTGAAGTTATAAGCTGAGTTAAAATTATAGCACGCGAAAGATTGTAGCAGGTAGTAATTATGCTGGATTTTGATCATAAAGAGATTGGCTTAGCATTGATCCACACAATGCAAAGGATTCTTATGGGGAAAGATTCCTAGATTGCATGCAAGGATATTTTTTACACCACCATGTACTGGAACCAACAAGATGGACCATCACTGCTCTGCCTAAACTTCACATCGGAAAAAGGGGCTACTGTGTAGTGTTATTGGAGTACATCTTTGAGGATGTTCTGTCTGAGAGCATTGGGACCGGTAAGGCCATGAGGAAATACTATCCAAAACTTGAATACCAGAAGGTTTACAATTATTATGCATGTATTGTATGGGGGACTATTGTTATAAACATATCTGCACAAGAGACATATAATATCGCTCCACCTTTGTCTTCGGTGATAAGTATATAAGTAAATAAAAAAAAATAGAGAAATAAATAGACAAATTCACAAGCTACGTAAATAT
>JAXCGZ010015183.1:62500-87500 GCA_037179515.1 Halocaridina rubra | reverse complement strand
TCTCTCTCTCTCTCTCTCTCTCTCTCTCCTCTCTCTCTCTCTCTCTCTCTTCGAAAGTCCTAATACTGTTTTCATGAATAATTTAGAAATTATTCCTGTTTTCAATGTTAATAATGTGTTTATATAGTTTAACTGAAGCTGTGTAAGTCATATAATATCAAATAAGCCTCATTATTTTTGCTTATGTTAATAATTACGTAAAAATGTAATTTAGTAAGTAATATTATATCAAATAACCCTCATTATTTTACCTAGGTTAATAATTATATAAAAGAATTAATTGAGTAAGTAATATAATATAATATTACTCACATTATTCTTTGCATATTCTAATAATTATATCAAAATGTGACCTCAGTAAATATAAGAAAAAACAGATAAACTATAAGGACTATTATGATGTTTTCACAACGTACTGTATTGCATTTAGTTTCTAGGCAATGTGTAAATATATCAAGGTAGCGTTATTGGATTAACTGCCTTGCGTGTGCGCTCGCGCGTATGTGTATGCTCGCGTATTTACCCAAGTCTTTTCGCGGAAAAAAGCACCATGCTTGCAACTCCCCCCGTTAATAGCTAGTTTGCGTGTGCTTTTATATGGCTATTAGTATCTGGGAAGAGAGCCCTGGCTGGTAATTCCCCGTTTTTTGGTCGGTTTGTGTATATTTGTGTTTTCTTAATTGTCTTCATGGGAAAAAGTCCCTGTTTATATATATATATATATATATATATATATATATATATATATATATATTATATATATATATATATATATATATATATATATATAATATATATATATATATATATATATATATATATAATATATATATATATATATATATATATATATATATATATATATATATATATATATATATATATATATATATATATACGTACGTTCTGGTTTTACGTCACGGACTCCCTTTTCTAATAAGGGCTAGGACTGTTGCCTTCTTGCGAAGGACTTGTTTTGGCAGATGTAATCATTACCCTGAGTGCATGCCCTCGCTAACCTCAGACCGTGACGGGGCGCGAACCCTCGACCTGACTCCTGAAAGTCACGGACGCTACCGCTTAAGCCACGATGACTACCCCTGTTTATATATATATATATATATATATATATATATATATATATATATATATATATATATATATATATGTTGTATGTGTATGACTCACTGGGCTTTTTGTGATCGTTGTCTCCTTTGACGTTCGAGCTGCCTGGGTGTGAGATGCGATCCATGATACGACCGCAGTGATCTGATGAATGATAACACACACCCCATCACCCCACAGGTCCACCACCAGCGATCCACGTCGATTAGGTTACCTGGAACTTGGAATATAAAAGACATTTTAGCAGATAGTTTGGCATTTGTTTTATTCCATTCTAGGAACGGTGAAGAGGTGGTTAGAGTACTGCCTTTCATTAGAAATTATCCCTATCAATTTATTTGATGAAAAAATTTTTGTAAATAGGATGGTACATAACCCTTTGCTAAGGGGAAATAAGAACGAGTAATAGCTAAGAACAATTACTATATTACATCATTGCTGAAATGATAGAGAATCTGTCATGGCCTCAATATTTAGTGTGAATCCTTGCACATCTCGCACAGCCTGCAATCTTGTGGGGGTATGATTGGAGCAGGTACTCAAAGAGTTCAGTGTCGAACTTAAGATCCTCCATCATAGCTTTCAGTTGTTCCACAAGCTTGTCTTTTGAATCCTATCAGCATCATGTTCTTGAATCGTCTTAGTCTCCACTCTGTCTAGCAGGATTGCTCCGATATATTTAGCAGGGTTGAGGTTTGGTTAATTTCCAGGTCATTCAATTTGCTTGAAAAAATCAGTCATTCTTCAGATTTTGAGCCTCCTTTGTACAAAATCATGAAGAACTGTTTGGAGAAAACACACTTCATCATGATCCAGTATGGTTCCAGATTACTTAAAGAACTGGATCATCTTTCATCCAGAATATTTTGTGACAATGAGCTCCCATGCAGCTCTGTCCATCTTCCTTGATTACTCACAAGAGACACTTCACAGTGAATCACAGAAAGATTCTGATGCAACTTATAATCTGACACACTTATTGATATCATCTGATGTCTTCAATCTCTTCAACACTCATTGCCCAGATTATGTTATTCTAATGATGAGGACACTGAATGGTCCAGACGAAGAATTCATCACTTGGTCAAAAGTTAAGGAGTCGTCCTCCTTTCATTGGGGAAAGTTTGTTGGTGATCCAGTTCCAAGTAATGAAGGCAGCCCCAGCTTCCATGGCCTCACTATAGAGATTTTCCCAGATTTGTTCATTAATATAAATTGCTTCACTGTGTCCAACTTTAAAAACCATTAGGGCAAGCCAATCAAGTAAACTATATTTGCAAAATAATGAAGAGGAAAATAACACATATGTGCAATGCACGGCTTTCTTATTAGCCCCCTAATAGGTTATGTACCACCTTGTATCTATAGACAAGGCTAAATACAAACTGGTGAAGCATTTCAGTAGTAAGGCTATGTTTATAGCCTACAGCTAAACTGCAACGTATAATATAATCAAATTTATACTTGGTAAAAGATGTATGAGACGTTGCCGATGTTGAAAATTGTTTAAAGAAAAACACAATATAGAAAGGGCTTCCTAAAAGATAAGAGAGTAGCAAACCGGCTATATTTATAGACCAGCATGACGTTTACTGTTCTTGAAAATCGTGCATAATAATGCAAATAATTCTTTTAAATGGAGAAATTCATATGTGTTAAAAGCACACAAAAAGCCTAAGATACAAGCAGCTACTAAAATTTAAAAACTGTAAATACCAAATTTCAAAACATTTAGATAAACATGTCTTAGACTGCGCTTGTTCTATTTAAATTAGCAAATATAGGCTATTCAGTATATATGAGTTCTGGTATGGACAATTTCTCTCATCCAGAGTGCAAGGTAGGACGACATCCTTGATCAGATTATAATATCTTATGCTTATGTAGACAAAATACAGAACTTGTTAATAAAATTTTCTATTCATGCTAAAGTGTAGAACTTAGTAAAGCACTTTCCTATGTATGAAGATGTACATAAATTTAAATGTTTTCGTTATGCAAGTTACACTGTATAAGGAACTTGATGCTTTACTCATACATGATGCAGAAGTATTCATAGAGATAACAAGAATATAAATTTGGATTCAAATTTTTGTGATATGATTTGTTCTTAATGGGTTTTGGCTCAGATTTTTGTCCAAGAAATGTTTTATTCAAGCAGGATTTGTCCCTGGGAGGCTTTGTGCATGAGACTTTGTCCTTGAAATTTTTTGTCCAAGAAATTTTTCCAAGGAAGTATTATATCAAGAAAGTTTTTTTCTTAGGAGATTTTGTTGAGGGAGGTTTTGTTCATGGGAAGTTCTGTCATGGGAGATTTATTCATAGAGGCCCAAGGGGGGTTACTTTCTTGAGTGATATTGCCCAAAGGTTTTTTTTTTTTTTTTTTTCAAGGAAAATTTTCCCAAGAAGGTTTTATTTATTTATTTATTTATTTATCTTTTTTTTTTTTTTTTTTTTACAATTAGTTGTCAAAGACGTTAATGTTTCATCCAAGGATTATCCTCCCGAGGGTTTTGTCCAAGGAGGTTTTATCCCAAGGGTTTTGCCCAAGGAGATTTGGTCTCGGGGAGGTTTAATGATGAACCTTTAAGGCGAAGAATGAGTCAGACAAACAAATGCCCTACACATATTGCTAGAAAAAAAAATAAAAACTAGGTTTTTATAAGAGTAAAGGGCAGACTTTAGAAAGAACATTCATATGTACACCATGCTTCTAGTACTACAGTACTAAATAACAGCAAATGAGAGGGACATGGTCTACTACTATTAGAATAGAGAAATAGAGAAGCACGAGATAGTCTACTTTTTTTCTGATATTTTTCTCTAACCATACCTGGATATCTAAAGCAATATTGTAACTCTGTCCTTGAACTTCCACCCAGATTCTAAGGGTTTTTTAGTCTAAGAGCTCCAGATAATCTTCTATCCTACGAGAGGGATTAGAGATAGCACAAGCTGAGGGATAGAGAAAATATCGAAGGATAGACAACGAGAAGGTAAAATAGAAAGATTAGAAGCAAGAACTAGACTTTATAGATAATGCATTTTATTTATTTTTATTTCTAAAATTCATATCTATACAAAATAACTCCTTAGAAATGTTTGAAAAAGGTAATCTTTTCGGCTTATAGGCCTAGTTTTAAACTTCTTATGTAAAAGAAATAGGCCTAAGATTACAGTACCAAGTAAAGTCTTGAAATGAAATCACGAAGAATTATGAAAACTAAATAAGAATACCAAATTATGCACATGAAAACATTAACTTTGTGAAAAAAAAAATGAATCTTACCAATGGTATTTCTTCTCTTATCGCCAATCGATATAAGTTAGAGGTTATTTATAATCAAATATAACCAGTTATCTTCTCCAAAAATGCGAGATTGTAGTAGATTCTGTAATACCTCCAGCTATCTCCAATATTCAAAAGAGATCTGTAATGTAAAATTTTATTTTTCAATTATTATTATTGAATTGAATACATTAGTGTATAAAAATTTATACTTAATACTAATGCTCTTTTTATTTATTTATTTATTTATATGGATATAGTCCATACTGTTTTCAATTATTTCCATTCTAGACTTGAATGAGTACACCGGTGTTTCATTGACTGTAGTTTGTAATGATTAAATGATATTACTGCTTGTAAATTTCTTTCGGAACACTGTGTTTTATCGGCAGCATGTCAAGCAGTTTATATATATATATATATATATATATATATATATATATATATATATATATATATATATATATATATATATATATATATATATATATATATATATATATATATATATATATATATATATATATATATATTATGAAATAGTACATATTTGTTAAGGGGTAGCATAATTATGCAGCTTGATAAAACCATCTATATATATATATATATATATATATATATATATATATATATATATATATATATATATATATATATATATATATATATGAAAGTGTAAGAAGTAATAAGTGAAACTGCAAGATTTTTTTTATGAACGTGGCACCGGGACAGGCAAAATAAAAAAAATGTCCCCATGAATAAAGGCCCGGGCACGAAAAAACATTAAGACAAAGGAAAAGAAAAAGATTACGGACAAGGCAGAGATGAGGTAATGATGCACAAAGGAAAAGGTCAGACTGATAAAATAGTCAAAGTATTGAAGGCCTGAAGATATGGAGAATTAGGCTCTGAGATGACGATAGATCCACTTTTTGAAGGATGATAGGTCATAAGAATTTGGAAAGACAATGGAGGAAGAGAGTTCCAGAGTCTGGAGGTAGAGAGGAAGAAGCAGTAGCTGTACCGACAAATCCACGAGCTACTAATCTCCACACAGTACCTGTGAGATGAGGCCACTTAGCGCGTGGCCACGGCAGGGAGAGAGGGATGCAATTTGCCAACTCGTCAGAGCAGCGATGGAAGCAGTAGCGATAGAAAAGAGAAAGGAATGATACTTTATGACGAAGAGAAAGAGAAGCATGGACAGATAATACCTTTATAGATATTAAGTAACTGTAACAAGAAGAGTAATGACGAATATTTTGGATGCAGATTTCGTTAGTCTCGAAGACAATAGGGCTATCAGGAGGAGAAGAAGATTAAGAGATATCAAGAAATTGTGTTTTAGAGACACTAGATTTTTAAAACATTTTGGGAGCCCCACTCAGATACTCTTTGCAAATCGGAGTTGAGAGTAGAAGAAAGATTGATAGAAGACCGATTACGAGTAGCCGATGAAGGTTGTTCAGAAAAGGCAGGGTAAAAGTGAAGGGCAGAACTGTCGGCAATGGCGTGTAGAAGAAAGGAAGATGAGCATTGTAGAAGACACCGATGAAGAGAAGGAACAGAGTAGGTGAAAGAACAGAGCCCTGTGAAACACAACTGGTAACTCGGAATGGGCTAGATGTTGCACAGTCTACAAGTACAGATATAAAACGGTCAAAAAGAAAACTAGAATTCAGAGAACAGAGAGATGAGGTAAGACCATAGGCAGAGAGCTTGGCCAACAGAGCCCTCTGCCAGACTCTGTCAAAAGCCTTAGAGATATCAAGGGCGACAACAAAGGATTCCCACAGTTCCTCAGAGAATATGACCATACATGAGTAAGATAGAACAGAAAGTCACCAGTTATAATAAAAGCAGAGCGAGTTAAATCAGAAGGTGAAGCTTGGTACGACCATTGTGCTCGATTCCTGACTTGAATAGCCATGGAGCAGGCACGGTCAAACCGAGGTTTAGGCAGAGAAAAAGTTTTCATAGATTAGGGGATGTATGCCTCCATTCCCGAGGTTTTGATCCCGGCAACTTATAGGGCTAACTGATCAGGGTTGCGGGACCGAAAGCAGTAGTCATCCCATGGGAAATCAAAGAGGAAGTTATGCATATCTTCACCTTTCGTATGCTCAAAGTGCCAAAGGCAGCACTGGGTAGGAGGGATTGGTGGAGAGGGAGCGAAAATGGAAGAGATTGAGATCATAGAGTGGTCAGATTTGCCAAGAAGGGAAAACACAGAATAAGAGTAATATTCTAGTTTCTTCATATATATATATATATATATATATATATATATATATATATATATATATATATATATATATATATATATATATATATATATATATATGTAGTCGCCGTGGTTCAAGCGGTAGCGTCTGCGACTCTGAAGCATCAGGTCGAGGGTTTGTGCCCCGTCATGGTCTGAGGTTAGAAAGGGCATGCACTCATGGCAACGATTACATCTGCCAAAACAAGTCCTTCGCAAGAAGGCAACCGTCCTAGCCCTTGGTAGAAAAGGGAGTCCGTGACATAAAACCGGAACAAAAACATATATATATATATATATATATATATATATATATATATATATAATATATATATATATATATATATATAATGCAATTAGCATTTACAATATCCTCGCTTAGTGAAATCCATTTATCAATTATTCATACACTAACCAATGACTATCTATCTGTATGTGTGTGACGATCTTGTCTGTAACAATGTTTATAATAATAGTGCAGTTATTACTTTTTAATGCGCATCTGAATGTTTCATTACCTGGCAAGTAACTCCGCTTTAGTGCAAGTGCATACGTTCTAAATACTAAGATAAGATGAGTCATGCATGATTGTTGCTCCTTTACACCACTTCTTAAACAAAGTTGCAATTCTACAATCTACAATACAGTGTTTAGTACTTCAATATACCAAATATTGTAATGATGATTCCTTACAATATATATCTATATGAATGAGCCATTTTCCCCCTTATAAGGGGAGTGACTGAGTCAAGGTAAAATACCCTGACTCTCTGGGAAGAGAAAATACAGAGGAGGGAGTTCTCAATTTCCTCTCTCCGCCCCATATAGTCGACTCTTACGACACGCAAGGGAACAAGAAGGATGTATTCTAGCCCCCTCCCTAAGGGGAAGTACCCCAACAATAGGTTCTGTAATTAGACAATTAAAATTCTTAAAATAAATCCATGTGGGCTCTTGTTGTTTAACACAGAAAATGGGTTGTAATTATATCCCAAGTGGTGTCTTTAGCTAAACACAGATAAAGTGTTAAAAAGATACCCGAAGTGGTTTTAGTACTGTTGCTAGACACATATAAAGTGCTACAAAGATACCACGCAGCAGTTTCTGAAGTTGGACACACAATATTACAAATATATCCCTCCCTCTACTGATGTCTGCAGTTAGACGTATAAAATGTGTATAGACTGGAGTGGTCTCTGTATCCTTAGACATGAGTTAAGTGCCATAAACATGCACCATTGCTGTTCCTCTAGCAAAACACAGATAAAATATTACAAACATACCCCTTAGTAGTGTCTTCTTCTAGGTGGCACTAACACACACACACACACACACACACCCATTTAACTATATCAAGTGAGCTTGTCTTAATATTATTTGGCCATAAGGAATTTTTTTACAGGTATAAATGTGTTTCTCACAGTAATAAGAATGTACGAACGTGACATACATGCTCCACCTCACACTGGCACTGAGACACGACATACATACATCACGAATATGGCTTTGTTTTTTCCTCCTGGCACCAGAAATATTCCAAAGAATAGCTTGTTTGTACGTGCTTGGAATACACACATGTATTCCGCTCCCATGGGCCAGGAATCACTGAGGCGCTTGCTTGGACGCGCATTAAATATGGATGTCTTCCTTTCACTACTAGCTGCTGGAATATTCCATGGAGTCACTTGCTAGCACACTCTAGGAATACGCTCATTTCTTCCTTTCACCCCTGTACCAGGAATATTCCACTGAAGAACCTGTCAAGACCCACAGGGAATACTAGAGTTGAATTCTTTTCCCCTATCCCTACAGTGTCCCATTTACTTGCTTCATGTGATGTACGAGGGAATACGAGACAGGGTATCCCTTCTAAAGGGGGGGTTTACACGGTCAAACGGTTTGTCGAACGCGGTTCGACAGACAAGTGTTTGAAGTGATGTTCGAACGTGTGAACGGGGTATTTGGTTGTCGAACACGTTCCGTGTTCGACAACCAAATACCCCGTTCACACGTTCGAACATCACTTCAAACACTTGTCTGTCGAACCGCGTTCGACGAACCGTTTGACCGTGTAAACCCCCCTTCATACGACAAAAACTGGCACTGTTAAGTGGCACTATTAAATTTCCTATTTTGTCACCTCATACAACAGAGAGGAAATAGGAAAGTGACATATTTTTTTTTCTTCCCATTCGTAAAATAATGTAAAATATCTCATCATATACAAAGGCCATAATCCTCTTACACGGAGAGTGGCCGAGTCAAAGCAAAACCTTGAGTTTTCGCTTCAGACGATGAAGGGGAACCCTTTTCCCATATGGTTAACTTTTACGACACGGAGGGAAGCACAAAGCCTCGTACCAAAAGGAAAAGAAGAAGAAAAGACAAAGCCTCGGATTCTTATTCCCTTATTTGGCTCATATTTCGACTTTCACGGCACATAGGGAAACACGGAGTCGGTATTTTGTCCCCCCGCTCTAGGAGATAAAAATAAGAAAATTATGAATAAAAATGAATGAGAAAACGAGCGCTGGGAGGCAGAGGTGGAATATCTTTAGGATATTACGAGATATCTCTCTCATATTTAATCAGGTATATTTCGAACATTGCGTAACTCTCTTACTTAATTGTACTTAATATTACGTAAGCCTGTCTGTACGTATGGAGATCCGTACAAATTGATAAGAAATATAGATAAATATATAAGTTAATAAGCAGAAAAGTATATTAACGACTAAATGAATTAGGAGGTAAATTGCTAAATATATGAAAGAATAATAATATAACTGAATAAATGAGAAAATTAATAAGTAAAGATATGAATAAGTAAGTCAATGAATATATGAATATAATAAAACAATAAATAAGATGATAAATGCGTAAGTAATTGAAGAAATGAATACGTAAATAATTAATTAAATAGAAACAAAAATGTTTAAATTAATAGGATCAGCCACTTACGTATTGCAACAAATTTTACCAAGTTAATTAATTAATTAACCTATCAAATACTTAATTTGTATATTTATTTATGCATTTATTATTTTGCCTGTTTAATGACTAAACAATTTCGAATTGTACTGGCATATATATATATATATATATATATATATATATATATATATATATATATATATATGTATGTGTGTGTGTGTGTGTGTGTGTGTGTGTGTGTGTGTGTGTGTGTGTGTGTGTGTGTGTGGTCACAGTATTTCACTAAGCTCTTTGAAACTAGCAGTTGACTTGGGCTCACAGTTTTTTACTGCCGGATGCCCTTCATGACACCAACCCTCTCCATTAATGTGGGTTTGGAGATTGGTCCCGAATTGAGCTGTCTTGTTCCCCCAGTATCAAAATCATAAAGACAAATATTATAAATATAACTTATTCATATGATAATTAATAATTCATGTATAATAATTAATTATTCCTGAATCTTGCTGGGGCAGAGATCACATGATTTATATTAAAGAGGAAGTATTATTTTGCTTCTATGACTTATTAATATATTTCTTCATGTGGAATTTGCCTTCGTTTCCTGTTTGTGTGTGTGGGCGTGTGTGTGTGTGTATATTTATATATATATATATATATATATATATATATATATATATATATATATATATATATATATATATATATATATATATATATATATATATATATATATATATATATATATATATATATATATATATATATATATTATATATATATATATATATATATATATATATATATATATATATATATATATATATATATATATATATATATATATATATATATCTATATATATATATATATATATATATATATATATATATATATATATATATATATATATATATATATATATATGTATATATATAAATATATATATATATATATATATATATATATATATATATATATATATATATATATATATATATATATATATATATATATATATATATATTATAAATCTATACAGATATCCTAATACAAATGGTTCAGATATATTCTCTTATATTCACCAATTATATATTCCTATTTAACATCCTTACATAAATGCCCTCAAAACAAATTCCTGATATTTTTTTTTATTGATATAAAGGTTCTTATCATACAATGTCAATACTCTGATAACAGATAATACCTATCAGTAGTATTCATAGTCTGTCATAAACACAAGGAGGTAAAAATGAAGATAATTTTTTTTATCAGTGTTTTCTAGGAAGGACATAAAAAAATTTTTTTTTCTGATAAATCTAACGAAAGGCTTAGGTAATCACATGCACTGAAAGTGGTGCAATGCTTAATAATAATAATAATAATAATAACAATAATAATAATAATAATAATAATAATAATAATAATAATAATAATAATAATAATAATAATAATAATAATAATAATAATAATGATAATAATAATAATGATTATAATAATAATGATGATGATAATAATAATAATAATAATAATAGTACTACTACTACTACTACTAATAATAATAATAATAATAATAATAATAATAATAATAATAATAATAATAATAATAATAATAATAATAATAATAATAATAATAATAATAATAATAATAATAATGATAATAATAATAATGATAATAATAATAATAATGATAAGAAAAATAATAATAATAATAATAATAATAATAATAATAATAATAATAATAATAATAATAATAATAATAATAATGATAATAATAATAATAATGATGATAATAATAAGAATAGTGATAATAATAATAATGATAATAATAATAATAATAATAATAATAATAATAATAATAATAATAATAATAATAATAATAATAATAATAATAATAATAATAATCATAATAATAATAATAATAATAATGATGAATATAAGCAAGCAATAAACACGTGGACTCCAAATGAAGCTTGTCTTGTACAACGCTAATAGGTATAAGTTATTTGAAGTATGCAATAAGATAATTCCTGGACTTTTGGAGATTGTTGCTGCCCATATCAGTTATAGGTGGGGTATAGCTGATATGAAAGAAAGCTTAAATATCGCCTTAAAAGTACATTAGGATCAAGTTCCATGATAGTTTGCTCCCCTAGGTCGACATCGTGAACTTTTCTCAATGCATCAAAGAGGCTGGTCTCCTGAAAATCATTAACAGGTATAAGTCCTTATTCCTTCCCTTATCTTACCCACTTAAGCTCCTTTCAGAGGCTGCCTGGAGGAACCTCAGACTCCATGAGCAGCAGTTGTTCTGAGACCTTCCTAGCCCTTAGTAGAAAAGGGAGTTCGTGACGTAAAAGCGAATCCATTAGAAAGGGCATGCACTCAGGGTAACGATTACATTTGCCAAAACAAGTCCTTTGCAAGAAGGCACCCGTCATAGCCCTTGGTAGAAAAGGGAGTCCGTGACGTAAAACCGGAACAAACAACAAAAACAATCCCTAGACTTCTTTCATATAAGTTATCCCAATCATTTGATGGAGGCTGTAGTCTCTGAGAGTCTAGTCATTATTATTCTCCAAAAATACATCCTGTATATACTTATATCTATTATGATTTTATTGGGCAACCTTCAGTAATAATAATAATAATAATAATAATAATAATAATAATAATAATAATAATAATAATAATAATAATAATAATAATAATAAAAAGAAGTCAATGAAAAAACTTATGTAAACTAAGAAAATAGCTGAATTTCTCCTTCTTCTTCCCCAAGTTATCATTATTATAATTTATTATTATCATTATTATTATTATTATTATTATTATTATTATTATTATTATTATTATTATTATTATTATTATTATCATTATTATTATTATTATTATTATTATTATTATTATTATTATTATTATTATTATTATTATTATTATTATTATTATCATTATTATTATTAAAGAGGACAGAGATAAAAAATTTAGACAAATGCATTGTAGCACGGGCTCTCCTTGACCTAAAATATGAATTGGGTCACACTCTTCTCAGTGATCTTGTCCACACCAATATCTATTTGTAATCATTGTTAAATGCACACACACACACACACACACACACACACTAAGTCTAAAATGGAACCGATCAGGAGACGGGAAGATACGAGCTTTGGGCTCTTTCCCGTAAACACAATTAGGTAATCACAATTAGGTAATCACACACACACACACACACACACACACACACACACGCACACACACACACACACACACATACACACACGCACACATACACACACACACACAGGCACTGAGGACATGAGGAGGAACTATCCGAAAGGAGATTACATCAAAATGAATGAGCTTTTTGCAGTTATTGGCTGGAGAACCTTATTTTACAACAAATCTGTACAAGAAATGTATGACATCTTTTGTGAGAAATATGGGAAGATAGATTGCTGCATACCTGTCACCAAAGTAGGTGTAATTCATGCCAGAGAGAAATGGTTCGATAATGGGTGTAAAAGAGCTAAGGAGTGGAGAGACAAATGCTGGAAAAGGTATAGGAGGAGAAAAAACATAAATGCCTGGCAAACCTATAAAAGAGCAAGAAATGACTACCTAAGTAAAAGGAGAGAGGCAGAGAGAGACTATGAGAGGGACATCACCAGGAAGGCTAAAGAAAATCCCAAGCTTTTCCACAGCTTTATCAGAGGAAAACTGAAGGTAAAAGAACAGGTTTTAAGGCTAAAGAGAGCGGATGGAAGCATCACTGAGACGAATGAAGAGATCTGCAAAGAATTGAACAAGGAGTTTCAGTCAGTATTTACAGTAGAAAATACCCCACCCCCTCAGATTGCAGTGATAGAAGCTCAAGGGCCGGTATTAAAGAACATCAACCTTACAGCCACAGAGGTATGCAAAGCGCTGATGGATTTAGATGTTCATAAAGCTACAGGTCCTGATGACATATCCCCTCATGTGCTAAAAAAATGCGCAAACACAATATCAGTGGCACTAAGTATCATATTTAAGGAGTCACTGGAGTCGGGGGAGATTCCAAGATGCTGGAAACAAGCAAATGTGATACCTATCTTCAAAAAGGGAAGGAGGGATACTGCTCTGAACTATAGACCAGTTTCCTTGACCAGCATAGTTTGCAAAGTTATGGAGAAACTACTAAGGAAACATATCTCTCTTCACTTGGAATCCTTCAACTTTTTGTCAGTGAGGCAACATGGCTTCAGAGAAGGTAGATCAACAGTAACAAACTTATTAGAATTTTATGGTGAGGTAAGCCAAATCTTACAGGAAAGAGAGGGCTGGGCAGATTGCATATTCCTAGACTTCCAGAAAGCGTTTGACACTGTTCCACATGGGAGACTTATTAGGAAGTTGCAATCAATGGCTAGAATAGGTGGAAATGTTTTGGAATGGATAAAAACTTACTTAGAAGGAAGGGAACAGAGGGTTAGAGTAAGACACTCAGTGTCTGAATGGAGAAGAGTTAGTAGTGGAGTTCCACAGGGTTCAGTTTTAGGGCCACTTTTGTTCCTTGTATATGTAAATGACCTACCAGAGTCTGTAAATTCATTCATGAATATGTTTGCAGATGATGCAAAGATTGTGAAGAAAGTAAAAAACGAGAACAATGGTAGAGAACTTCAGGAGGATCTAAATAATCTGCATGAGTGGTCAGAAAAGTGGCTAATGAAATTCAATACTTCAAAATGTAAGGTAATGAGAATGGGTACAAGTGCAAGAAGGCCCAAGCTTGACTACTCGGTGGCTGGAGTACAACTTCAAGAGACAGAAAATGAGAGAGATCTAGGAGTAAACATACTGGCAGATTTGTCTCCAGAAATACATATAAATGGCATAGCAAGGGCAGCATATGCATTCTTATCAAATGTAAGGGTAGCCTTCAGGCACATGGACAAGGAAATGTTCAGAAATATTTATGTAACCTATGTGAGGCCAAAACTCGACTATGCAGCCCCCTTTTGGAATCCGCACTTGAAAAAGCACATAGCTAAGCTTGAAAAAGTTCAAAGACATGCCACGAAACTGGTGCCAGAAATACGCAATCTCAGTTATGATGAGAGGCTGAGGGAATTAGACTTACCATCACTCGAAGCTAGAAGAGTGAGGGGGGATATGGTGACAGTCTTTAAATTCCTTCATGGTTATGATAGAGTGGATAGGGATCGATATTTTGATATGGCTGGCTCTAGAACTAGAGGTCATAGTTTGAAGCTTCGTTAGAAAACTTCTTTGCAGGATGTAAGGAAATACTTTTTCAGTGTAAGAGTAGTTGATAATTGGAATTCGCTAAGCGAGGAGGTAGTTAATGCTATCTCAATCCATAGTTTTAAGGACAGGTATGATAAGTATCACTAAGTATAAAATGGAAGCGATGAGGAGACGGGAAGATACGAGCTTTGGGCTCTTTCCCGTAAACGCAATTAGGTAATCACAATTAGGTAATCACACACATATGAAGACATAATTTGTTTGCACAAGTGGTCAGACAAGTGTCTAACGAGATTCGTTACTTCATAATGGTAAGTAATGAGAATTAGCAAAAGTGCAAGAAGGCCCAAGATTGGAGATTCTATATCAGGAGAGATATTTCAAGAAATATCAAGAGAGATATACGGATGAATGCATTGAGAGTTGTCTCTGGACTTGCATATTAATAGTGTAGCCCTGGCAGTTTATGTTTTATTAGCAAACGTAAGGGTAGCTATTAGCCTCATGGACAAAGAAATATTCAGAAATATTTACATGACTTATGTAAGGCCTAACTTTGAATATGCAGCACCCTCTTAGAATCTGCACTTGAAAAACCTATAAACAAATCAGAGAAACGCGAAACTAATGACAGAACTATGTAATCTCAGTTAAGAGGAAAGGCTGAAAGAGTTAGGCTTACTATCACTTGAAGCTAGACCAAAGAGGGGGGATATGGTAACGGTTGCTAAATTCCTCCATGTTTTTTTTTTTTTATATAATTTATAGGGAACGATATTTTGATGTGGGTGGCTCTATAACTAGAGGTCATAGCTTGAAGCATTGTAAGAAAATTTCTTTGCAGGATGTAAGGAGTATTATATTAGTGTAATAATAGTGGGTAATTGGAATTCGCTAAGAGAAGAAATGGAAAATGCTCAATACACTTATGATTTTATGGAAAGTTATGATAAGTGCTAAAGATAAACACAAAGTGATATAAAACTGATCAAGGGGAGAGGAGTTATGGGCATATAGCTCTTTCCCTTAAGCACAATTAGGCAAATATGCACGCATCCTCAACATCGGGACCGGTTAATGCCCATACTGGAAAAATAATTAGATGTATGTACCTATTTATCTATCTGTCTGTATATTTCTCTATCAGTCTTATGTATCCTAAGTCTTCATTCAATATTAGCTATAATTATTGTTATTAAATTAAATATTTATCACTGCTTAGTCTCATCAGTGGTAGAACAGCATATTTATGATATATATATATATATATATATATATATATATATATATATATATTATATATATATATATATATATATATATATATATATATATATATATAGATAGATAGATAGATAGATAGATAGATAGATAGATAGATAGATAGATAGATAGAGCGAAACGAGAAACTGATGTCATTACTAGTAGAGCAAACCAAATTAATCTACCTGTCAAGAGGCCTAGTAATTAGAGAGGGTTGGTGTCATGAAATGCATAGGACTGTAAAATTTGAAATCAGAATGTAGCCTTCTCTCTCTCTCTCTCTCTCTCTCTCTCTCTCTCCTCTCTCTCTCTCTCTCTCTCTCCCCCCCCCCCCAGAAATCAAAGGTTGCAGACAACCACACACTTTTTCCTATAACCTACCAATCTACGACTGCTCTACCAGCTATATTTTATCAAGAATATTAAGTCTGTGGAATTCTCCTTTTATTAACGTATAATGATATAAATGTTATATAGAATATATAGGTAATAAGTCTCTGGTATAACATAGGAATATTAAGTGATATATGTACTTTTTTTTATTAATTTACATAATTATTCCCTCGATTTTAATTTTCAGTTCACCAACTCCTTCATTTGTTTAATGATATTCTCATTTCCACAAAGTTCTTTGGACCTCAAATTAAAATGCAAATTCCCTTTAGGTTAAAAAAAAGAATAATAATGGTATACTCATTCTGTTTATTGCCTTGTTATATATTTTTTTATTGTAACATTATAATAATGTTTATTATTTTAATATGTACGTGGTAATACAGTGTTTCTGGAAATATTGATATTTTTTTTTCAACATTCCCTGCTTTTTTGTTTTTCCTTTCGAATGAAAGCAAAGTAATATTGTTTACTCAAAAATAAATGTTTCCTTCTTCAATATCCTTGCATCTAAGATTTACAAAAACTTGTTTTGATGACCTCCAGTTTCTCCTCCTTCTGCGTCGGCGCTCTGGTAATCCCCGAATGAAACCGGTTTCCGAACAGGTCTTCTTCATGTACAAAGGAACGCAATTTTCTGAATCCTTCATCCTCTTACTCTTGATCTCTTAATATTAACTCCTGTGCTGGTAGGTGTCTTAAGTGAGACCTTCCTGTAGAAGATGTGTAAATGGAGGTCATAATCTTGATAAAGAGTGTGAAGGTATCCCATCGTGTGATCGGCTGAGGGAATATCTCCACTTTCCAGAGTCACCACAAAAATGTCATGTTCTTCAGCATCTGCCCCTCTCAGCAGTGATATCAACTCTCTGACGGTGTTTTCCTTCGATAAATAATAACATTCTCGGTGGTTCTCCTGTTGGTGTTTATTTCCAAGACCTTCATCGGCTGTTATTTCTTCAACCATCACTGGAACTAAATTTTGGTTCTGGGCGAGCACATTTTCAGCCTTAGAACGAAGCTGGAAAATATTATCCATGGAAATATCTTCATTGTCTGTTTCTCTGAACTCTTCTCTTTGGCAAAGCTTGATCAGAGCTGCCTTGAGCATGATCGTTGCATGCTGTAACATCATCTTTTCGACCTTGAGTATAAGTTGATAATCAGAAACTTCCAGGTCTTTGAAGATGTTCTTATGTTTTGTTGATTTCGCACGTCTTAACTGTATCAGCAGTTCAGACTGGTATTGCAGGGTTACTGGATAACTCTCCAAGTGGTAATGAACAAGATAACTCAGGTCCCTCCTTATATATAAGTTCATTCGCATGGAACGTAACAATTTGGGAGAGGATGAATAAACATGCCATACGTGACAGAGATGTTAAAACGACCAACGTTTTCATTCTGTCAATACGATATCGTACGTGGCAGAGAATGTTAAAGGGATCAAATGTTTCCATTCGGGCAATACGAATAGATACTCTTTAATGACAATATCGTACGTGCCAGAGAACCTTAAATCGACCAAACGTTTCCAACTGAGCATCTTGAGTATGTACTCTTTAATGACTATATCGTACGTGAAAGAGAACCATAAAACGACCAAACGTATCAAAAGGAGCATTTTGAGTATGTACTCTTTAATGACTATATCGTACGTGAAAGAGAACCATAAAACGACCAAACGTATCAAAAGGAGCATTTTGAGTATGTACTCTTTAATGACAATATCGTACGTGACAGAGAACGTTAAAACGACAGATTTTTTTTTTTTTTTTTTTGGATAGGATAGGAGGGGAAAAAAGGGGAGGGGATTAAGGATATAAGGGAATTGGAGGGAAAAGCACGAAAATTAAATATAGTAAGAGATAAAAAAGAGATGGGCAGACTCCCGTGCAAGAACGTTTCCACTCTGGCATTTCGTTTATATACTCTTTAATGACGATATCGTACGTGACAGCGAACGTTAAAATGTTCAAAAGTTTCTATTCGGACAATACGTGCTAACGTTACACTAAACTTTCATTTTAGCAACATAACACCGTGTCCCTTTGAAACAGAAAGGAGAGCTAAGAGGACCTCATATTACCTTAACCTTCCTCACCCCTTCCTACCAGTGAACAGAGAGTTCATTGCCTGTATACCCTATCCATTTCACACGGTATAGAATACGAAGCCTTTTCTCCACCGCTTGCAAGGGCAATAAAATATTTTTGTATTCTGTGTTTTTTTTTTTTCATTATGCCACTAACTGTACGTAGGGACATATACACTGCCGTCCATAGTATGGAGACAAAGTAGCAGGAGGGTCTGCCCTTTCACTTCTTCCTTAATTTCTTTTTCTTGGTATTCCTTCCATATTTTCCCATTGCATTCCCCCCTCTGCAGGAATGATACCATCAGTGATCCCCCTCTTTCCCATCCCATTCTAATGATGATGATGACATTTGCACACATGCACTAACCACTTGACATTTTACTGTCATTTGATTTAAATATTTTTACTTAATATGTACCTATGTTCCATGACTTCTCTAAAGCCGTCACCAGCGAGCAACGTGATGACGTCTAGGCTTTTAAAGGTGTCTTAACTCTGAATTTGTGTTGGGGATCGGTTAAAATATCACGCAAAATTTACTAGGCTGTTGGCTCCACTTGCACAACAAAAAGGTACTGTGGCCTCCATGTTGCTAGGCCTAGACTTGGTTGTGAGTGCGTATGTATGTGAGTGGATACAATCACCTCGTCTTGCTCTAAATATCAGTGATATAAGACTTTCCACACCGTCAAGTTCGTCTTAGTAGCTCAGTAAGATCAACTCAGTAGCCCACTTGAGTAGCCCAATAAGTCAACAACTCAGAAAGATCATCTCAGCCAGTATACAGTTAACAGAGTTTTGGGGCAATATTATTCCTAATAAACTTATCACATATATTCAATAAGTTAATGTTTTATTCAAGCCGTGCTACCAATGATTATAATATATAAACTCAATTCTCTACAAATAAGCTAATAGGTCAGTATATCTGACCATTTCTTTGGCCCGATTTTTTAAACAGTGTAAACCTAGGATACCATATTGTAAGTTAGCTAGACACACACAAATGGATTTTATAAACGCATCTGACGCGGTTCTGTGTATGGCTAGGATCTTCCCATGGGGGGATCTTAGCCTAGGATACCATATTGTTAGTTAGCTAGACACACAAATGGATTTCATGAACGCAAGGATCCTAGCCATACACAGAACCGGGTCAGATGCGTTTATGAAATCCATTTGTGTGTGTCTAGCTAACTAACAATATGGTATCCTAGGCTAAGATCTCCCCATGGGGAGATTCTAGCCATACACAAAACCGCGTCAGATGCGTTTATGAAATCCATTTGTGTGTGTGTGTCTAGCTAACTAACAATATGGTATCCTAGGTTTACACTGTTTAAGAAATCGGGCCAATATCAGTTCTTGATTATTGTTATTTAAATTTATTCCCTAAAGTATATGAAACAAATGTAAAGTATATAACATTAATATTACATGATCACAATAATCTAATAATCTACTGTCACTATTTATAACTGATACCAAGTCAGATATCTATTTTTTTTAAGGGTTGAAATATCGAAAGTGTTTTAGATTTATAGAGGGATACATTTTCAAGCTATATAAAGATTTTCAGGGTAGTTTAATCCTTAATTGAACTTCAGAAATTTATATTATTACAGTATTTTTATTATTTCTTTATGCATTTGATTCCTTTTTTCCGAAGTTATTTAAAGCCAGTCGGATTTTCAGTTAGGAGAAGCTTTATAAAAGCTGATAGCATCTCTCTCTCTCTCTCTCTCTCTCTCTCTCTCTCTCTCTCTCTCTCTCTCTCTCTCTCTCTCTCTCTCTCTCTCTCTCTCTCTCTCTAATATATATATATATATATATATATATATATATATATATATATATATATATATATATATATATATATATATATATATATATATATATATATATATATTCCCCTCTCTAAATCAGTTAATCAAATTTTTCTCATATCCTCAAATCTATAGAAATATCAGTACATCCTCTCTCTCTCTCTCTCTCTCTCTCTCTCTCTCATCTCTCTCTCTCTCTCTCTCTCTCTCTCTCTCTCTCTCTCTCTCTCTCTCCTCTCTCTCTCTCTCTCTCTCTCTCTCTGTCTCTCTCTCTCTCTCTCTCTCTCTCCTCCAGACTCTAGACATGCCACAGTACACCTCCTGTAAATTAACGGGGCCTATGGTTTATAGATCTGTCTCGTCATCCTTTTTAGAAAGATAGGTCCTGCATTCACTTGTTTCCAGCATCTCTGTACTTGAAAACACGAAGTATATTCTCATATGCTGGCCCATGTCCTCTCATATCTGCAATATGAGGAAGTGGATGATTTTCTGCCGTATAAGTATGGAGAAAAATTGTTCCGGTTTTACGTCACGGACTCCCTTTTCTGCTAAGGGCTAGGACGATTGCCTTTTGGCTAAGGACTTGTTTTGGCAGATGTAATCGTTACCCTGAGTGCATGCCCTTGCTAACCTCAGACCGTGACGGGGGCCGCGAACCCTCACCATGACGCCTCAGAGTCGCGGACGCTACCGCTTGAGCCTCGATGACTACATAAGTATGGAGAGAAACTCCTTCATTATTTCGATGATCTCTCCATCTGTGTCGGTAATACTTCTTTTCAACTTTATAACTTATTCTTTAACTTTTAATTTCCCTCTGAATAAGCCGGAGAAAAGTTTTGGATTTTTCTTAGATCTCCTCATAATATTTCTGTCATTGCTGTCTCTCTTCTTTTACTCAGGTACTCATTTCTCACTCGCATGTATTTTTTACCAGTAATTTATACATTTTCTCGTTCTTTACCCACTGCAGTTTAGTCTCTCCACCGCCTTACCCTCTTACATTATTGAATGTATGTATGTATGTATGTATGTATTGTATGTATGTATGCATGTATGTATGTATGTATGTATGTATGTATGTATGTATGTATGTATGTATGTATGTATGTATGTATGGTATGTATGTACTGTATGTATGTATGTATGTATGTATGTATGTATGTATAAATGTATGTATGTATGTATGTATAAATGTATGTATGTATGTATGCAAATAAGATTTAAGAAAGGCACGTGCACATGTATATGTATGTATAGAAATATATATTCTAGCCACTGGTGTAAAAATCTAGCTCAATTTGGTGCTAGTATCAAGTCTAAATATATACTATTGGTTTCATTACGGCATCCGACCATAAAAGTTTGAGGCAATTTGCTTATGAGTTAATAAAGATTTCATTATTTGTAATAATAATTTTGAATTCAGTCAGCAAAGGTAACGAGAGATAGAGATAGATAGATAGATAGATAGATAGATAGATAGATAGATAGATAGATAGATAGAGAGAGAGAGAGAGAGAGAGAGAGAGAGAGAGAGAGAGAGAGAGAGAGAGAGAGAGAGAGAGAGAGATGAGAGAGAGAGAGAGAGAGAGAGAGAGAGTAATTCTTTTCTCTCAATCTCTCCAGTTGTCTTATGTTTGGGAGATAGTTTTGTGGTTAAGTTTTAGAAACTTTACTCATAAAAGGAGATTAAAGCACACACATATGTGTGTAAAAAACAATACACACATGTATGTAACATGCACATAAAAGGAAATTATGAAAGTTTTGTCAAAGTCTTGAGGATATTAAATGGCATCAATAGAGTATGTACATATATATTCAGAAAGAGAAAGAGAGAGAGAGAGAGAGAGAGAGAGTAGTATATATATATATATATATATATATATATATATATATATATATATATATATATATATATATATGAATCATTTTTTTACCCCGACCGGGACTCGAACATAGGACTTATGATTACTAAGTCAAGGCGCTACCACTACACCACAGAAGGTTAAAAGGAATCCAACCTTATAGCTTATATCTGTTATACTTAGGAATGAACGCATTCTAACTGAATGCCACTATGTTCATATTACAGATTCCCCAACCTCACTCGTGGCTTCATTTTAGCATTTAATTCAATTCCCAATCTCATTCAGGCCATGAAATACAAATAAGCACATTACATATGTGAAAACATGAATCATTTTTTACCCCGACCGGGACTCGAACCTAGGACTTATGATTACTAAGTCAAGGCGCTACCACTACACCACAGAAGGTTAAAAGGAATCCAACCTTATAGCTTATATCTGCTATACTTAGGAATTGAACGCATTCTAACTGAATGCCACTATGTTCATATTACAGATTCCCCAACCTCACTCGTGGCTTCATTTTAGCATTTAATTCAATTCACAATCTCATTCGGGCCATGAAATACAAATAAGCACATTACATATGTGAAAACATGAATCATTTTTTACCCCGACCGGGACTCGAACCTAGGACTTATGATTACTAAGTCAAGGCGCTACCACTACACCACAGAAGGTTAAAAGGAATCAAACCTTATAGCTTATATCTGTTATACTTAGGAATGAACGCATTCTAACTGAATGCCACTATGTTCATATTACAGATTCCCCAACCTCACTCGTGGCTTCATTTTAGCATTTAATTCAATTCCCAATCTCATTCGGGCCATGAAATACAAATAAGCACATTACATATGTGAAAACATGAATCATTTTTTACCCCAACCGGGACTCGAACCTAGGACTTATGATTACTAAGTCAAGGCGCTACCACTACACCACAGTGGTGTAGTGGTGGCGCCTTGACTTAGTAATCATAAGTCCTAGGTTCGAGTCCCGGTCGGGGTAAAAAATGATTCATGTTTTCACATATGTAATGTGCTTATTTGTATTTCATGGCCCGAGTGAGATTGTGAATTGAATTAAATGCTAAAATGAAGCCACGAGTGAGGTTGGGGAATCTGTAATATGAACATAGTGGCATTCAGTTAGAATGCGTTCATTCCTAAGTATAGCAGATATAAGCTATAAGGTTGGATTCCTTTTAACCTTCTGTGGTGTAGTGGTAGCGCCTTGACTTAGTAATCATAAGTCCTAGGTTCGAGTCCCGGTCGGGGTAAAAAATGATTCATGTTTTCACATATGTAATGTGCTTATTTGTATTTCATGGCCCGAATGAGATTGTGAATTGAATTAAATGCTAAAATGAAGCCACGAGTGAGGTTGGGGAATCTGTAATATGAACATAGTGGCATTCAGTTAGAATGCGTTCATTCCTAAGTATAGCAGATATAAGCTATAAGGTTGGATTCCTTTTAACCTTCTGTGGTGTAGTGGTAGCGCCTTGACTTAGTAATCATAAGTCCTAGGTTCGAGTCCCGGTCGGGGTGAAAAATGATTCATGTTTTCACATATGTAATGTGCTTATTTGTATATATACATATATATATATATATATATATATATATATATATATATATATATATATATATATATATATATATATATATATATATATATATATATATATATATATATATATATATATATATATATATATATATATATATATACATAGAGAGAGAGAGAGAGAGAGAGAGTATATATATATATATATATATATATATATATATATATATATATATATATATATATATATATATATATATAATATATATATATATATATATATATATATATATATAGAGCTAGCCCCCTATAAGTGGGACTATGTCTGTTTATATATATATATATATATATATATATATATATATATATATATATATATATATATATATATATATATATATATTATATTATATATATATATACACACACACACACACACACACACATTTTGTACAGGCACGCATGAACTTGAGTAACCTGGAAATGAGTAGACGTTTAAGCTAGAAATGTATTGAACGTTTTAGTGCCGTTGCTGCGTTTGTGATATACCATTAACGAATTGGTATTTTATGTACGTACGTATGTATGTATGTACGTACGTACGTACGTGTGTGTGTGTGTATGTATGTTTATACATCACACCAGCTTTCAAAAAACTTGGGTGGCTGCGGGCAGAAAACAAGGTCACTTATGCTATTTACGTTTTTGTATACAAAATTTTGAACCATCATAATACTAGCTGGCTATTTAATTTCAAAACAGTCAGGGATATAAGGGGAACCAACACAAGACAGAGCAGTGAGCTCTTTATTCAGAGAACAAACACAGTTGCAGATTCAAAGATGATCACTATTAAAGGGCCAACACTCTGGAACAATATTCCAGAACACCTTAAAAATTCATCCTCCTTCACAGCTCTCAAAGGCAAACTATATAGTTTTCTTTTGGACAAATAGTTACTGCTCACACACTAATCAAACTTAATGATTTAATGCAATTTCCCTTAACACATTTTTTTTTTTTTTGTAAATAGATATCGCCTTCTTTGATTTCTAAGTTAAGAATTAATTATTCCCATTGTAAGAAACACAAATACTTTAATGATGC
>JAXCGZ010015183.1:47500-55000 GCA_037179515.1 Halocaridina rubra | reverse complement strand
ATAGAACATCATCTTTTGACCTACAAAAGGATGCAAAGCGTTGATGGAATTAGATTTTCATAAAAGTATGAGGGCTGATGATATATCCCCATATGTGCCTAAGAAATGTGCTGGACCATAATCTCTAGTACTATGCATATATTTGAGAAGTCGCTGGAATCTGTGGAGACTAAGATGCTGGAAGCAAACATACATGGTAGATATCCTCAAATAGGAAAGGAGAGACACAACTCCAAACAACAGACTTATATCATTGACTAGTACAGTTTGTAAATTATGAAAAAAGAACACAGATAAGAAAAACCTTCATTTGAAGTCCTTCAGCTCTTTGTCAGTAAGACAACATGGAAGACTTACTTATAGTAAGATAGTCAAAGTAATGTTAAGAATAGATAGAGATTTCTTGGACTTGATACAAACTTATTTAGAAGGAATGGAGCAGATGGTCATAGTAGGACTGATTGGAGAAAGGTTAGCAGTGGGTATCCACGGGGATCATTTTCATGACCAATTTTGTTTCTTATATGTATAAATGACTTGTCAGAGTCTGTACTTTAATTTTAGGTATGTTTGCAGCAGGTATGTTGTCAGTAAGACAACATGGAAGACTTACTTATAGTAAGATAGTCCAAGTAATGTTAAGAATAGATAGAGATTTCTTGGACTTGATACAAACTTATTTAGAAGGAATGGAGCAGATGGTCATAGTAGGACTGATTGGAGAAAGGTTAGCAGTGGGAATCCACGGGGATCATTTTTATGACCAATTTTGTTTCTTATATGTATAAATGACTTGCCAGAGTCTGTACTTTAATTTTAGGTATGTTTGCAGCAGATAATGCAAATATTCTAAAGAGGATAAAAGTCGAAATTAGTAACAGAAAACATCAGGCAGATCTCAGTAATCTGCATGACTGGTCAGACAAGTGACTAATGAGATTCAATACTTCAAAATGCTAAGTAATGAGAATGGGCAAGAGTGCAAGAAGGTCCATCTTAGGGTATTCAGTGACAAGAAAACAATTTCAATAATAATTTTTAATATATCTTGTTTAATATTCTTGTACGTCGAGAGAGCATGATTCCAATCTAAAAATCTCCCTCCTAGTTCTCTGTTTTCTGGCTTTTTCTTTTTCTCATGAACAATACCATAATCCTAGCTAGTCTGTTAGATACGTTGTTTACGCAGTTTTCTTGTTATAAACTTGCTTTGCTGATATATATTGTTATATTATAAAAATTGTTCTTGCTAATTATTTTGTTATAAATTTTACCCAGCTGATATGTCATTAGCCTGTCTAGATACATATTCAGTAGCTTCTTTATTATTTAAATAGGTAAAATTCTGTCCCTGCAACGCAAAGAAACCCATTTGGCCCATGATAATTCTCGTGTGTGTGTGTGTGTGTGTGTGTGTGTGTGTGTGTGTTTTTTTTTTTTTTTTTTTTTTTTTTTTTTTTTTTTTTCCCGCTTGTTGCACCTAAAATACTGTCTCTCCCTTCCATCTCTGCCATAATTGCCTGCCAGGGACCACCACTACAGTAGCCCTCCAATTTTATATCAACGAGTTACTTCTTTTCATATATATATCCTACAGATGACGTCACCAGGAGGGACATTGAAGCGTCCTCATTTGGCGGCCAAACATTCCAGAGGCAAGATCTCGCCTCAGCAGTCAAGCTTACTTCAAACCTTATTTACGTGGCGTCTTCACAGGAATTCATCTAGCACTAACAAGGTGAGAGATAGTGTATGGTCAAGCAAATTGGGAATTCGAGAAACTGGTTAAATTCGTTACTGGTCAAATCCTACGAAAATTTTCTCAGATTCCATTCCCATACAAAACGAAATTTTATAGATTATCTAACTGGAATCTCCTTTGCCAAACTTAAGTCCTTGACCTGTAAATAACCGCCGATATACATTGATAAGAAATTTCTTTCATTGAATGTTCTAAACTAAAATCTAATTCTCAGAAGAGTGCTTATTACCACGTAAAAATCTCTCCCTTTTTCCTAACGAATTCTAATTCATTTCACCCCTTTCTATCATCGTAAGTAAAGTGTTTTACGTCAAAACTCGTAAATAAAGTTATTTACTGTATAAATTGCAAATAATTAATAATTTAACTAAACTGTTTTATGCTATAAACCGCAAATAATTAATAAGTAATTTTACCCTTTTGGCATTGCAAATGTTTCTTGTTAACCACAATATAATGAATATATACTGTATATGCTGATTCTTCATATAATGGGGATAGAGTGTTTTGAGTTATAAGTTGCAAATACTTCAAAAGATGGTTTTGCCCCTTTTTCATTGCAAATAGTTCTTGCTAACCAAAATTGAATGAATACATATTTATCTCGTAGATTCTCCCTTTATCATAAATAAAGTGTTTTACCATATAAACTGCAAATAATTAATAAGTAATTTAGCCCAATTGACATTGCAAAAATTTGTGGTTGCCTATAATTTAAGGAATACATACTGTATTTGTCTTGCTTGTTCTTCATTTATTGTAAATAAATTGTTTTACTCTAATGCCGGCAAATAATTCATGGTTTTGTATGCTCTGACAGTAGCATAAATATTTCTGGTTAGCTGTGACTAACCTGTATAATTTCATCCAGTAGAATACTATTGGAAACTTATCATTTGTGTGCTGGTGCTTTCAGTTTTCCCATTATTAACGGTGTGTCGTTTCTGTTTCTGCAATTGCAGTATCCTCTGTTCTACTCTGCCTGTGCGACAGAGGTGATCGTCGAGTTGAGGCCAAAGTCTTGGCATCCGTTTGTGGTGCCGGGAATCGAAATCGTGCTCACCACCTCCAGGATTCGAGACAGCATTCCATAAATTTACATATTGAATTTGTTTCAGCTTTCCAGAAATTAATTTAAATTTTTTTAATGTGTCATTGCACTTTCAAAATTAAAAGAAAGTTGAATTCTGACTTTCATTTAACCGAGTAGTGGTAGTATGGGTAAATTTAAAAAAAAACTAATAAATGTTCTGTCTGTTTGTGAGCTCCGAGTTCAGTACTTTGAGTCCCCTTAGTAAAACAGAAACATAACATCAAACTCCCCACACATATGAAAGAGTTAGGAAAGGCAGAATATGCTTTCTTAACAATCATAAGGGTGTCTCTCAGATTTATGAATATGGAAATGTTCAGAAATATTAAATATGCATATGTGAGTCCAAGTTTGATTGTGTAGCACCCTTATGAAGTCCACACGAAAAACACATAAATAAACTAGAAGGTCAAAGGCATGATGCGAAGCTGATGACAGAGATTAGTGTCTCTGTTATGAGGAAAGCCTGAAGCAGTCAGACTTACCATCGCTCGAAACCAGAAGGAAGAGGGAGATATGGGAAAGGTTTTCAAGTTCCATCATACTTTTGACAGAGTGGATAGGGAGTTATTTATTTTCTACGGACCCGCGATCGAGATCACTGAGGTACGATAGGAATATGGCATCCAGTTATAATTCTCCAACCACACTTTCTCAAGGATAAGTTGTCAGATTGATCCCACTGACAGGCTGAAAAGCGTACCTTGGAGTGGAAACTTGAAACTCTAAACCTAGAGGTCATAGTTTAAAGTTTTGTAACCAAACTTCTATATAGTGTAGGAATATTAGATTAATGAAATTCGATAAATGGGTAAACAATAAATTCTAAATGCATTCACAGTTTAGAATAGTTACTGAAGTGTTATAAATTCTAAATGTATTTGCAGTTTAAAGGATAGAATAGTGAGTAAAGTGTTAGTGAAATTGCGAACCAGGTTGCATGCGTTGCCATATTACTCTGGTTTGTTTACCATGATTTAAACTTTAATGACACCTCAGCTCAATAGTAGTCTCCGTGGCAAAATAGTAGCGTCTGCAACTCTGAGGCGGCAGGTCGAGGGTTCGCGCCCCGTCACGGACTGAGGTTAGTAAGGGCATACACTCAGGGTAGCGATTACATCTGCCAAAACAAGTCCTTCGTAAGAAGGCAACCGTCCTAGCCCTTAGTAGAAAAGAGAGTTCGTGACGTAAAACCGAATCCACCTCAAGTCAGTCTGCACCATAAACAGGGTGAAAAAGTCTCATATCTAATATTTTTGTCTATCTATCTATCTATCTATATATATATATATATATATATATATATATATATATATATATATATATATAATATATATATATATATATATATACTAAAGCCATATTCCCCCTAATAAGAGGGTGGTTGAGGCAAAGCAAAGTGTTTGACTATGCAGGAAGAAACAACAGAGGAGGGGATTCCCAGTCCCCTCGCTCCTCCTCATTTAGTTGACTTTTACGACACGCAGGACAACATGGAGGAAGTATTTGTATCAATCTCACTCAGGGGAACCCTCCTTAAAGTCAATGTTATTAAGAGATCCTTTCTTTCCTCTTGTCCTAGTATAAAAATATCCTTTATCCCTTACAAAGTGTTCTTTCATATCTTCAAAAATGTTGTTGATAGGACACAAGCACTGCTGTAAAGACAGACATGCGTCAAATCTTGTGTGTGATATGTTGCTCTGGAAATAGACGTAAATTGAAGTACATTAATGCCATACAGCAATGTCCAACGGAGACATGGGTCACTTTCGTTCTGGTCAATTGCAATGTGTCACTTTTCAAAGGAACGTGAGACAGTTTGTACCAAGTACTTGTTGCAACATAATAGTTAAACTCAAATGTAATTTCATTATTATTATTATTATCATTATTATTATATTTATTATCATTATTACTATTATTATATTTATCATTATTATTATTATTATTATATTTATTATCATTATTACTATTATTATATTTATCATTATTATTATTATTACTATTATTATTATTATTATTATTATTATTATTATTATTATTATTATTATTATTATTATTTATTATTATTATTATTATTATTATTATTATTATTATTATTATTATTATTATTATTATTATTATGATTATTATTATTATTATTATTATTATTAACGTGAAATGTGATTATTTTATCATTATCATTAAGTTGAATTGTAAGAGGAAGGGAATTTTTCAATGTAGTGATTATATTTTCAAGAGATTTTACTTAATGCTGTTATAGGAATAGTAGCTGCCAATTAGCTAGATGGATAGATAAATAGAGAGATAGATAGGCATAGAGATAGAATACTTTAATTTTCAAGTGATGAATATGATGCCAAGGGAATCTTTTTCATCACTGCAAATGTAAGGTAATGAAGTGTACATGTGTATTCTTAAACTATCTTTCCAATTTATTAGATGTGTATTTTGCATGTGTTATTTTTTTGTTCGTTCTTAAACCATGCATTTAGTTCATTAAATAAGGTATGTATTAATTTTCATTTATATATTAATTTGTCTATGTATTTATTTGATCATCTAGCTTTTTTAAATTTTTTTGTGAAGTAATGACAAGCAATAGGCATAGAATGACACACTTTGAGGATTATCCAGAGATATTTCGTCAATAATACAAATAATGAGGGAGGGAGGGGCAAGAATACGTCTTCCGTGTTCCCCTGCGTGTCGCAAGAGTCGACTAAATGGAGCGGAGCGAGGGGGCTGGCAATCCCCTCCTCTTTATTTTCTTCCCACAAAGTGTGAAGAGTATTTGGCCTTCACTTAGCCACTCCCCTTATTGGGGGAAAAGGACTCATGTATATAGATAGGTAGATTAGTATTATTATTATAATTATTATTATTATTATTATTATTATTATTATTATTATTATTATTATTATTATTATTATTATTATTATTATTATTATTATTGCTATAATAATAATAATAATAATAATAATAATAATAATAATAATAATAATAATAATAATATTGATAATAATAATAATAATAATAATAATAATAATAATAATAATAATAATAATAATAATAATAATAATAATCCATCTATCTATATACATAAGTCATTTTTTCCCTTATAAGAGGAGTGACTGAGTCAAGTCAAAATACTATGACTCTTTTGGTAAAGAAAATACAGAGGAGGGGGCTTCTCAGTCCCCTCGCTTCGCCCCATTTAGTCGACTCTTACGACACACAGGGGAAAACAGAGGAAGTATTCTAACCTCTTACCTCAGGGGATAAGAAAAACAACAATAATAATAATAATAATAATAATAATAATAATAATAATAATAATAATAATAATAATAATAATAATAATAATAACAATAATAATAATAATAATAATAATAATAATAACAATAATAATAATAATAATAATAATAATAATAATAATAATAATAATAATAATAATAATAATAATAATAATAATAATAATAATAATAATAATAATAATCTGGTCACACTTCCCCCTTGAAGGGGTTGACCAAGCCAAAGAACATATTTACCACAAGCCAAAATACACCTTGTTAGCTCCTAGGTCACCCACAGTGTATGCGGGCAAGAAAAAGAAAGAGAAAAGACTCATCTCCTTCCACACTAAGGGAGAAAGACACTCCCTTCCCTCGAACCAGTTGGATCTATATTGCTTAATTTATTTTTGTATCATTATTTGTTCATTTGATTATAATAATATTAATTTATTTTCATTATTTTTTATCTATTTTTGTTTATTACTATTTATTTCTCTCTTTTTTATGTATTTTTATTTGTTTATTTCTAAACTTCATCCAAAAAATTGGGGGTTCTGTTTCGTTTTGGTCATTACTTTTCCTCTTTACAGTTACTTAAAATCTATAAAGGTCTTATCCGTCCATATTTAGAATACTGCTCACACATCTCGTGTATTTCTTCTCATACTTATCGCCTTGATAGAGTTGAATCTAAGGCAGTCAGACTCATTAATGATTCTTCTCTAAAATTTAATCTGGATTCTCTCTCTCTTCGCCGTGAGGTATCATCCCTTTCTCTTTTCTATCACTACTGCTTCCATCGCTGCTCTGATAAGTTGTCAAGTTGCATCCCTCCCCCACTGCCGAGGCCGCGTAACACTCGCCAAGGGGCCTCATCTCATGGGAAATGTGTGAAGATTTGTAGCTCACGGATTGGTCGGTGCAGCAATTGCTTCTTCCCATCTACTTCCAGATTCTGGAACTTTCTTCCTTTCTCTGTCTTTCCTAATTTTATGACCTATCTTCCTTCAAAAAGCGGATCTATCGTCATCTCAGGAACTAATCCTCCATATCTGTAGGTCCTCTGTACTTTGACTATTTTTTTCTGTCTGTCGTTTTCATTTGTGTAATAATACCTCATCTCTGCCTTAACGTTTTCAAAATATAATAGTAAAATAATACGAAATGCGCGAATAACGGCCGCACGAAAATTTCGAAAAAAAAAAATTCATTTTAGTAAATAAGCAACCACCTCAGAGGCACTTTCCCACCATGCTGCCATGTGCTTCAGTGCCTCTTTACCCAGCATACTGTGTGGATATATCTCTTGGTTTAACTGTTTTAGTCTTATGGTTTGTGTTTCCTGT
>JAXCGZ010015183.1:20000-37500 GCA_037179515.1 Halocaridina rubra | reverse complement strand
CAGGCTTACACTTATATTGTACGCTAATGCAAGTGGGGACTGTAAGATCAAGCCACTTTTAGTTTACCACTCAGAAAATCCACGTGTTTTTAAATGCAATAACGTGTTCTAGGCCAGCCTTCTGGTAATGTGGAGGTCAAATCCAAAGGCTTGGGTCATGCAGATTTTATATCTAGAGTGGTTGAATGAAGTATTTGCACCAGCTGTAGAGAAATATGTTGAGGAAAATGGTTTGCCCCTTGTGTTTCTCCTCATAATGGATAATGCTCCTGCCCATCCTCCAGATGTGGAAGAAGACCTTGCCCTACAGTACGACTTTATTAAAATCAAATTTCTGCCTCCCAACATCGCTCCTCTCTTCCAGCCCATGGACCAACAGGTAATTTCTAATATTAAAAAGTTGTATGCAAAGGGTCTTTTTGCCAAATGTTTCTAGGCCACCAATGACACGGATTTGGCCCTTCGTGATTTCTGGAAAGACCACTTTAATATTCTCCACTGCATTGGCCTCACTGAGAAAACATGGAAGGAGGTCTCATATCACACATTGAACTCTGCCTGGAGGAAACTTTGGCCAGGTTGTGTGACTGATAGAGACTTTGAGGGCTTCAAGCAGGAGCTAGCTATCAAAATTGTGAGTGTAGTTTAGTAAGTCTAAAAGTAAATTAGTAGTGTGTGGTAGTTTACTTATGGAGGAGAGTTGGTGGTGCTGAGTTGGGTGAGTGAGTGGTGGTGAGGGCATTGGAGACCCTGTCTTTGTGCAGAAAGGCTGTGTTTTTGGTGACGTTTATGCTTTGTTTACCATCTGGTTTGGTATTTTTGTAATTTGACTAGTGCTGTTTTTTGGTGTTATCGTTATTGCTTGTTGCTCATACTGACTCATCATTGGTGTTATTCCACATAACACATAATATGAAGGTAAGAGGAGTTAATTCAGTTTAATTCAAACTACAAGCTATCTAATCTATAACCTGCAGTCACGGTGTCTAAAGTCACATCAGAGATGATTAGACCATCCACCGGTAAAGGAGATATGGTTGCATGTATAAAGAGATTTCAATTGGTGGCTAAGTTGCAGAAGATTTCTGATCTGGCTTCTTTTATTCCACTATATTTGGAGGGGGATGCTCTTGCTTTGTATCTAGAAATGAGTGATGATGACCAGGGTGATTCAGATAATATAGTAGCTATGTTAAATGAGGTGTTTACTGACGGATCCTTTGTATCTTATGCCAAGTTGGTTAGAGTCAAATGAACAGGGCAACCTGTTGATGTGTATGCAAATGACATAAGACGATTGGCTGGGCTAGCTGGGTTTAGGGGGATGGTTTGGAAAGCATTGTTCATTTGACTTTGTCAATGGATTCCCAGATAAAATAAGTATTGCTTTGCAACAACTCAATGAGGTTTTAACTAAGCCAGTTAGTGAACTGATAAATGCGGAATGAATTTTGTTCAGAACTAAGGCTGATGAGGAGTATGTTGTTGCAGTAGCAAGGGATTTGAGTTGCCAATAAAGGGCAGTGGCAGTAAGGGATTTAAGGGTAGATGCTTTAGGTGTGGTGGCCCTCATTTAATCAAATATTGTGAGGAATTAGGTGTTTTAAGTGTAACAAAGTAGGCCATATTGCCAACCAATGTGATCAAAAGACTCGAGAATATACTGTGCCAGCAGTAACCCCCTTGTTAATATCAAGGGACGGTCACTACCTGTTACTGATGTGCAGGTAAATAATTATTCAGCTAGGGGACTTGCAAATTCCGGTAGTATTAATACAATCGTTCATTCTAAGTTGGTAGCTTATTGTACAGGATAAACTTTTTTAAGTGCTTTCGATGGAAAGCAGGTCAAGTGTAAAGGTTCTAATGTAGTGCATTTGGTGATTGGTAATAGATAAGTGTCTATTCATGCAGTGGTGTCTGATGAGATGATTGACGGTGTTCATATTGTTGTGGGATTGGATGTTAATAATGAATTTGGTAGTGTTGCAATTAAGGAATGTGTTGTACAGTTTCCTGCACCTGATTATTAAGAACATAAGAACATAAGAATAGAGGACACTGCAACATGCCTACTGGCACACACGAGGCAGCTCCATTTTTGAATTGTATTTTCAGCATGTCTAACCTATTCTATTCTACTCTACTTATTTATTCTATTTTTCTTTTTATGATCTTTCTAATAAGCACTAACCTATTCATACCCACCCTACCTCTGTCATATGTCTATCTAATCTACATTTGAAGGTGTCTAAGGTATTGGCATTTACTATCCTACTAGGAAGCTTGTTCCATGCATCAGCTACTCTATTACCAAACCAATTTTTACCAATTTCCCTTCTGAACCTAGGATTTATCAAGCTTAAATCCATTATTACGAGTTCTGGTTTGATCATGAATTTTTGAAACTTTATTAATATCTCCCTTGTTAATCCCTTTAAACCATTTATACACTTCGATCATATCCCCCCTAACACTTCGCCTCTCTAGAGAATGTAGATTAAGTTTTTTTAATCTGTCCTCATATGGTAGATTTCTGATATTGTGTATCATCTTGGTCATTCTTCGCTGCACTCTCTCCAAGGATTCAATTTCCATCCTATAACAGGGTGACCAGAATTGCACAGCATAATCTAAATGGGGCCTAACTAATGCAAGATAGAGCTGCAAAATAACTTTTTCCGTCCTATTGCTAACACTTCTTGAGATAAATCCTAAAATTCTGTTTGCTTTATTTCTGACTGCTGTGCATTGCTCTCTTGGCTTAAGACTCCTACTCACAAGAACTCCCAAATCTCTTCCACACTGAGAACTCATGATTTCATGGTTATTTAGCTTATAACTAGTATTGTCTTTTATAGTACCCATTTTAACTACTTTACATTTTTCAACATTAAATTCCATTTGCCATTTGTCCGACCATTCAGATAATCTATTTAGATATTCCTGTAAAGCATGAATGTCTTCTTTTCCATTTATAATTCTACCTATTTTAGTGTCGTCTGCGAATTTACTTAGGTTACTACTGATATCCGAATCCAGATCATTTAGATATACGATGAATAATAGGGAACCCAGTACCGAGCCTTGTGGTACCCCGCTAGTAACCGAGCCCCACTCCGATTTCTCTCCATTTATGCAAACCCTCTGTTTTCTGTCTTTTAACCATTGTTTGATCCATCTGAGAACAGCTCCTCCTATACCATGAGCTTCCAGCTTTTTAACTAATCTTTTGTGAGGAACTCTATCAAAAGCTTTGCTAAAATCTAGATATATTGTATCATATTCTTTGCCACAATCTACTGCCTCGTAAACTTCTGAATAAAAAGACAGTAAGTTTGTAAGGCACGAAAAACCCTTAAGAAACCCGTGTTGTGAAAGTTTTATCAGTCTGTGTAATTCTAGATGTGCCCTTATTTTAGTTGCAATTATGGATTCTAGAATCTTACCCACTGTTGACGTTAAACTTACCGGCCTATAATTATTCTTTTTAACTCGTTCTCCTTTTTTAAATATTGGTACCACATCTGCCAATTTCCACTCCATGGGTACCGATCCTAATTTTATTGAATTATTAAATAATGCAGTTAGTGGACAACTAAGCTCTTCCTTGCATTCCTTTAATATTCTAGCATATATTCCATCAGGTCCCAGAGATTTATGAGCCTTTAATTTATCTATTTCTTTTATTACCTCCTCTCTCGTAATATTTATTGAAGTAAGTATATTATCGGGACTGTCTCTGTAAATGGATTCTACTTCCAGAATATTTTCCAAGTTTTCATTGGTAAATACAGATAAGAAATAATCATTTAAACATGTACACATCACTTTATTGTCATCTGTGATATGGCCATTGGTTACTTCAATTGGTCCGACTTTTTCCTTAAATTTTGTTTGATAATGTTGATAAAACCCTTTAGGATTTTCTTTAGCTTCGCCTGCTATTCTAACTTCGTATTTTCTTTTCGACTCTCTAACTATCTTTTTAACTTCCCTGTTTAACTGTATATATTGCTGCCTCATCTGCTCTTCACCTCTTTTTAGTTTCCTGTATATTCCTCTTTTAATACCTATAAGATTCTTTATTCTATTGTTCATCCATTTAGGGTCATTTTTTCTTGATCTGCAATGTTTCATGGGAATATAGTCTCTCTGACTATTCTTCAGAGTCATGACAAAATTGTTATATTCCTCATCCAAATTTATATTAACTGACGGACTGCTGTTCTTTCCTGTGAGAGAATTTAATGTATTGATCTTATCTTGTGATAATCCTTGGCATGTGGTAGTCAAATCTCGGGGTAATCTGCTACCTGCGACCTGACCTGCTGGATTAACTACCCACATCTGTACCCCAGAAATCCCTTCCCATACCTCATTAGATAATTTAGTTTTTAAGCCCTCAAAATCTGCTCTAAAGTTTGGAACAATATTCTTATTTTCCTTTATAGTTTCCTTGAAAATTATGTTGAATCTAATGGAATCATGGTCACTGTTGCCCAGTTTATCACCAACTTCTAAATTTGTGACCATATTCTCTCTATTACTAAGAACTAAATCTAGTATATTACCCCCCGTGTTGCTTCAAGTACATGCTGAGAAAGGAAATTGTCTTCTACTACTTCCAAAAACTCCTTAGAGCTACTATCACCTGTTATGGTTTCCCAGTTAATATTTCTAAAATTAAAATCGCCTACAATGCAAACTCTATTTGACCTGGTCACTTTAGAAATTTCATCGTATATAACTTGCGACTTTATATTATCTAGATCAGGTGGTCTGTAGACTACTCCTACAACTAGACTTTCTATATTATTTTTAATTTCAACCCATAAGGTTTCTGAATTTAGATTTGTCTTAATTCCAGACTTAATGCAGCTTCTGAGGCTATCTTTAATATACATAATTACCCCTCCCCCTCTTCTATCTGCACTTCGATCAGCATCATAAAGTTTATATCCTGTAATTATGTACTCAGCTTTAAGGTGTTTGCTTTCTAAATTAATCCAACTTTCACTAATGCATATTATATCCGGTCTCTCACTACATACTATGGCTCTCAGTTCTTCTATCTTGTTACCTAAACTACGGCTATTTGTATAATATACTTTTAAACTTTCTCTAGGTTTACCCTTCTTGTGGCTATTCTTTTTGTTAATATTTGTTCTATGTAACAAATGGTTATTATCCTTAGACTCCCAGTTATTTAACCCACTATTTACTGAACCCTTACTGACTAATTTCTCTGCACAAGTATTATTCATTTCATTATTTGTATCTAACAAAACCCCCCTACCTCTCTGTCTATCATACCAGCCAATACCGAGACACCTAAATTAGAAAGATGCACTCCATCCCTTACATACATATGCTTACGACTAGTGAAGTGATCCCACCCGTCTATAAAACCTATATTATTCTCCAGACAGAAGACTTCCATCCTAGCATTTACTCCTATAGCTCGAGACCACCACTCTGAACTTTGGCTAAGCCTAGGGAGAATACCACACATCACAGGAACTGCACCCTTTTTCCTGATCTTATCCAGGGCTTGTCTATACAACGTAATCAGCTCTTCACTTCTACCATCCTGCACGTCATTTCCACCAGCTATCAAACAAACAACATCTTTTTTCTCAATCCAGCTATTTATTGACTCACCCACCTTCTTCATACCTGCTCCAGGGAAAAATATTTTCCTCTAACTCTGTGCCTGAGTTTCCTGTCTACATATCTGCATAGTGAATCCCCTACAATTACCAGAGAACGAGACTTATCCGGAGGATGGGTCACTCCGACCTTGGGAGACTTACCTAGGCTCTTGACCTGAGAGCTTTTCCCACTTCCATTTCTACGATCGCTAGTACACCTATCTGACTCTATGGGTCCTGAAGAATTACTGCTGCCACTGTCACATTCATCTCTAAGTGAACTAAATGAATTAGCAACTTGTAGTCGAAAAGTATCATTTTTCTTAAGAACCATCTTCGTTGAACCCTTATTCACAACTTTCCAGTCGTCTTCACTATTCAATTGTCCCTTCCTGGTTAACACCTCTACCTTACCTCTCAGATCCCTGTTCTCCTCTGCTAAGGATCTGACCTCCTGCCTGACTGCGGCCAACTCATTTCTTGAATTAAAAATGGTAGCAACTGGCAATTTTAATTGTGCTGAAAAGAACTCATGTGAGATCAATGATGAAGACTTTCATGCTGTTTTTTATGGTAAAAAGTGAACGGTGGAATGGTTTTGGAAAAATAATCAGCCAATAAATCAAATAGGCTAGCTGCTATAGCACGTACCTGACAAGGAAGAAAAAAGAAGAGTATGACAAAGAATTCAACAGGTGGATACAAGAGGGATTTTAGTCCACTGGGAAAAAGATGTAACTGATGGAATTATTCCTATGGTGGCAGTGGAGCAACCAACAAAGAAAATGGTGAGGCCAGTACTAGATTTTTTTTAGAGTTAAATGATTATGTGATGTGCCATACTGGTGATGATGTCACAGATGTATGTGATAAAAAGTTAAGGCATTGGAGACAGATAGGTAAAATAGCATCTGTTGTTGACCTTAAATCTGCATACCTAGAAATTAAAGTAAGTAAGAAATTGTGGCCATATCAGTTGGTAATGTATGAAGATAAGACTTATTGTTTAACACAATTGGGTTTGGGGCTGAACTGTGCACTATGCATAATGTAAAATAGCTTAAAGTCCGTTCTAATGAAAAACGATGAGACTGAAAAATACATGAGCTCCTACATTGATGACAGTTTTGTAAATGAACCTGACCTGTCTGCTAACGAGCCCATTAGGCATCTGAATGAGTATGGACTGTTAGCAAAACCCCCTGGATCACTGGAGAATGATGCAGCTTTAGAACTTATGTTCTTTTGTAATAATGTGATTTGGTGCTCCAGTGAGGGAACAAAGTTCCAGAGGTTTCAGATGATTTGACGAGAAGAAGTCTGTTCTCTGTATGTGGCAAGTTAGTGGGCCATTATCCTGTTGCTGGCTGGTTAAGGGTTGCCGGTAGTTTCATTAAGAGGAGTGCTGAAGGGTCAAATTGGGAGAATCCAGTTGACAGTACTGCAGTTGCTATGATCAGGGAGGTCATTGAGAAAGTGAAATTAGATGATCCAGTTAAAGGTGATTGGCATGTTCCTAAAACCGAACATGGTACAATATAGTGTGATGCTAGCAGTTTAGCTATTGCTGTGCTTTTTGAAATTAATAATCAGGTCGATGAAAATGCTGCTTGGCTCCGAAAGAAGGACAATTATAGTCACATAAACGTGGCTAAACTTGAGGTGGTATTGAAAGGTATTAATCTAGCATTGACATGGGGATTGAAGAAAATAAAGTAGAGAACTGATTCAGTAACAGTGTTTGATTGGATGAATACTGTTAATACAGAGAAAAAAAGGGTGTGCACTAAGAGAGCTTCTGAGATGGTGGTAAAACACCGTTTGGGAAACTTGAGGAATCTGACAAATGAATTTGGGCTAGTAATGAAGGTGGCCCTCATTTCGTCATCTAAAATTGAGGCTGATGTGTTAACTTGTGTTGAGAAAAGCTGGTTGAAGGCAAAGGTTCCTGATAGTTGTACTGGTGCAAATGTTGATTTGAGGTAAATGCACAGTATGCATCATATGGGTGTGGAGAGGACGTTGTATTTGGCCCATAAGGTGGATCCAACCATTGACAAAGAAGCAGTCAGAAAGGTGGTGCAGAGCTATCAACAGTGTCAATCCACTGATGCAGCCCCAGCCACCCATCGTGCAGGAGAGATTAGTGTTATAGAAAATTGGAAATGTTTAGCAATTGATGTCACTCTATATAGACAGGTGCCTTATTTATCAGTCATAGATTGTGATCCTAGTTGTTTCCAGCCTGGAAGGAACTTAGAAATGAAAATGCCCGAGAAAATTCTTCATTGTTGGAAGAAATATTCTGTGAAAGATGCCCGGTTGATGAAATTCTAATGGATAACAGTACAGCATTTCATTCATCATTTCTAAGGCAAGTGCTGGAGGGATGGAATACTGTAGGAATGTTTAGAGCTGCATACCAGCCTGGGGCAATGGCATAGTGGAGATACATCACCGTATGGTGAAATCTATTGCTAAGAAGGGGCACCTATCACCAATAGAAGCAGTGTTCTGGTACAATATGACTCCTTGGTCAGGTCAGGAAGAAAAGTTGGTGCCTCAGCATCTTATATTTATATATGAATGGAGGCATCCAATGATTAAGCCAGAGATTGATAAAGACAAGTCTTCTTTGGTGAAAATAGGTGAGGAAGTCTGGGTGAAACCGCCTAATACACAATTAACAATTAAATGGAAGAAAGGCTACATTACTGGTATCTCGTTAAAAACAATGTGTCTGTAGATGGCATGCCACATCACACTCTTGATGTTAGAGAAGTATTTATTCCTCAGTCTTTGAGGAATCGGATGAGGAGGATAGAGTTAAGAAACCAAATGAAGACTGGCAGCAAAGTGGAGGAGATAGTACATCTGATGATGTGCATATTTTAACAGATACACATCCCAGGCAAACAAGACGGCAACCTGCCTAGTTGGATGACTATGTTTCTAAGTTAGATGACTATATATCCGAGTAAAATAACTCTGTTGTAAATCTGCATACGTTAATTTTGCTTTTTTTATTTTCTATTTAGTATCAATCATAGATTGTCTTGGTTTTTGTTGGTTTGTGGATTTCCTGTTGTTTTTAAACAATTTTGTTTGTACTTCTACACAACTTGGTTTGTTGCATGATCTCGATATAAAGGGGGTGTGTAGCTTAGTAAGTCTAAGAGTAGTTTGGTAGTTTAAGGTAGCTTACGTATGGCGTAGAGTTGTTGGTGCTGAGTTGGGTGAGTGAGTGGCAGTGAGGGCATTGGAGATCCAGTCGTTGTGCAGAGAGGTTGTGTTTTTGGTGACGTTTATGCATTGTTTACAGGCCGGTTTGCTAACTTTGTTAATTGGTTCGTGCTGTCTTTTGGTTTTATCATTATTGCTTGTTGCTCATGCTGACTCATCATTGGTGTTATTCCACATAGCACTTAATATCAAGGTAAAAGGAATTTAATTCAATTTAATTCAACTCTCCAAGTTCTAGTGGTGCTAAAGTCAATGAATTTAAAGCAAGCAGAAGCTGGTTTGAACACTTTTGTTGACAAACTGGGATTCATAGTATCATTAGACATGGAGAGGTTGCTAATTCCGTCCAAAAGGCAGCAGATTCGTATGTGAAGGAATTCACTAAATTTATAGAGAGTGAAGGTTACATCCCGCAACAAGTTTTTCACTGATGAAACGGGACTCTTTTGGAAGAAAATACCTAAAAGAACCCATATAACCCAAGAGGGGAAGCTACTGCCTGGCCACAAACCAATGAAAGACAGGCTTACCCTTTTATTGTGCGCTAATGCTAGTTAGGACTGTAAGATCAAGCCTGTTTTAGAGTACCCCTCAGAAAATCTGCATGATTTTAAGCGCAATAACATGTTCAAGGCTAGCCTTCTTCTTCTTCTTCTTCATCTTCTTCTTCTTCTTCTTCTTCTTCTTCTTCTTCTTCTTCTTCTTCTTCTTCTTCTTCTTCTTCTTCTTCTTCTTCTTCTTCTAATAATAATAATAATAATAATAATAATTATAATAATAATTATAATAATAATAATAATAATAATTTCTTCCTTTTTATAAGTCTTTGCTCCTCCTCCTTCTGCTAAGTCTTTTTTTATCTTTTCCTTATTCTTTTCTATCCCTTGACTGGGAACACATGTGGGTCGGCCGGGTAGGGACAACGAAATGAGGATAGCTGCATGAACCGATCCCTGATAATATCAGTAGCATAGTTACAGCTGTAATGAGTGAAGGGCCATCCTGATTCAACACCTCCATCAAAGAGACAGAGAGCTCCCGCCTGAAATGCTTATGGACAAAGAGCCAGTCGCTCAGGTTCACAGTTGAACCTACACAGTTGTAAAACTGTCTTATTGTCCTACTCTCACAGCCTCTAGTTTTTGAAGAATAGAAGATCACCACATCGCTGCCTTCACCTCATCCAATCTTGCTGAAGTTTATATTAATAAGACTCCAGGGTCTGGGATGGAAGTTGTAGCAGCCAAGACGAGCTTACATATATGAAAATAATTATAAATTTTACCTTACACGTCACGATGCTAGAAAAACCTCATAGAAAATTAAAACATTGTCATTTTGATATCATTAGTAAATTAAAATGCATGACAGTGATTTTATGAGTAAAGGAACATGGAATGAAACACAAGGGCTAACAACAACAGCAACAATAACTCCAGCAGCAGCTCTAGTGCCAGTATCGGTACAAGTTCCAGATCGTTGGGGGCCTCGGATGCCTCAGACGAACTCTCGGAGAGGCCTGTGGAATATTCAAAGGCACCATGTGTACCAGAAGAGATGGGGACAGCTTCAGGAAGAATAACAGTGGTGCATAAAGTCCACTACAACCTCTTTCAGAAACCCCAAAATCTAATTTCGATGTGATGGGCAACGGCAAATCAGTTCCTAAACCAACTGAGACTTTGGTGAGACCAATGGTGGTGTACAGTGAGGGCTCTGCATAGTTTCTCCCATGGAGCAGTCCAAGAAATATTGAAATTATGTTTATGAAAACTAATTCAGAACCAATAGTGGTGTTTATAATCACCGTTTTTTCTCGGTATTTGGTCATTTTTTTACAAAATACAATATCGGGTGATAACGTGCAAGATTTCCAGTGAGACAGCAACGAAAGACAAAAACACGGAGTAAAGTGCCAGAGTCACATCTTCAGGACCAGAGAAGTTAAGCAGCTTTGACAAGTTGTACACTTAGTATGGAGTCTGCTTTACAGTTAGAATTATACACAGGTAAGAAAATGTACATCTTCATTGATATAGGTGTAAATGTATCCTTGATGGAGTCGATTTAGTTTTGAGTAATATTACAGTAATGTCAGATCGTATTAATTAACTTGAAAACTAGATATGAAAAAAGTACAAATAACGTAACTGTAGCAAAAATAAAAGTTGCGTATTCCTGTATTTTATTTCTAGTTTTGATACAATCAATTTATATGACATTGGTATGAGTATTGGCTTCGAGTATATGTTCCAGTTTAATCTTTAGGAATGGTTAAATGCATGCCAAATTAGCAGTTGGTATATGTAAAACCAGTGGATCCATTTCTGGGATTTGGCAGAGCCTTATTTAAAATGTCATTGCTCTGATAACTGTGTCTATGTGCTGTTTTTCATTTTTTTTTTCAGACTCAGTATTAATCATTCCTACAGGTTCCCCTATTGTACATGTTTTTGATAATGTTTTAATTCATTTCTATGTCTATTAAATGTTATTGGCACTATTGTACTGATAGTTGTTAGATGATATTTTGACTAGGACTTGTTTTATATCTTTATAATCTATAGGTAACATAATTTCAAGCTCATTTGCAGCATTTTAAATTATTCCTTGAAGAAGTGCATTTTATGATACATTTGTCAGTGATATTAATAGTTTGTCCCTGAGATGGAGTTTATATATATAAATACTATTTGTGTCTGTTGTCTGGATAAATATTTGCTCGACTTATTTTAACATATAAGTGTTGTAGCCTGGTAGCAGCTGCATGTAGGAATTCAAACACAACGTTTTGCCACACTCTACTATTGGGCATGTGTGAGTGGAGGAATTTCATTGTCACAAAAATATTGAACTATCAGTTAAATCCTATTTAGTCGTTTTAGAAACTGTATTTTTTTTTATTTTCATTCATTCATATATTACAAAAATGCATCATTCATAGTTCTGAGACTATATATGATATGTGTTTAGTTAGTAAAAATGAGGCCGACTGGGAGACGGGGGAGCTACGATCTTAGGGCTCTCTCCCGTGAGTACAATTAGGTAAATATACATACATATTTTTCTCAATTCATCCATCCATCCATACACACCTGTATACATACTTTCACACATACATACATACATGTTTTTATTCATACATACGTACAATCATACAAACAGACGTACATGCATACATAATTCCATATTTGAATACACACATACATACTTTCAGACGATCAGGAGACGGGAAGATATAAGCTTTGGGCTCTTTCCCGTAAACACAATTAGGTAATCACAATTAGGTAATCACACTCATGCATTCATACATACATAGATATGTTCATTTTCGAGGATATAGCGTAGGCCAACAAGTAGTTCGTGACGGACCCTGGTATAAGCTGAGTCCCCTCTTCCACCCCTGCCCCTATGTCCCCCTCCCCTCCTTTGCCCCTTCTCCCTTTTGTCCCATGACTCCTCTGTTCAGTAATAATAATAATAATAATAATAATAATAATAATAATAATAATAATAATAATAATAATAATAATAATAATAATAATAATAATAATAATAGAGAGAATCCAAGGGTAGAGTTAATGTTTTACTAATAAATTACAAAGATATGAGGCATTCGCTTTCCACTGAATGCATCTTCAAGATACCGATGTTTCAGCTCTCTCAGCGCCTCCAGGTAAGGTTGTATTGACCTCAGGTATAATAGTAATTTCCTTTGATTAGCTGTCGGTTTAGCAGCCATCAGCATTTCCCCCATCGTCCTCTCCCCCACCACCAAAAGAGGTCTGACTAACAGTATTACAAGTTGTCCTTTAAGTATTTGATCCAATTTCCCTTTTCAATATTTACTTTTTATAGTTATTCAGTGAATTATAAAAAATTAATAAAAATCCAAACTTAAAACTAGTGAAAAAAGATCATGAAAAGAGGACGTATGGTGGTTTCTATGTTTTACCTGGGACCGCCTTGACACTTTAATTGTGTCCAAGGTTATGGATTGTACTCAGGTGTCTTTTGGAGAAATGAGTAAGGCTATAATCACAAGGCTTGTAGACCATAATAGGGCTAGCGAATAGTGTTACAACAGATCATAAAATAACTTTTGATATCTGACATCTCCTGTTATCGCTGCCCTAGAACTAGCGTTATTCAATACTTCTAGAGGAATGAAAAGCTTTATATTAGAGGACTTTTATACTGGGAAAGTACTGGAAGTGATCAAAGGATTAAATATTCCTAGAATAAATAGTTATATGAAGAGTCCCACTCCTTTTGATGATAAAGTGACGGAGGTGTAGAAAATGCTGATGACACAGTGCATCCGACATCTCATCCAAAGGGTATAATTCAGGTAGGAGATGAGCACATAATAATGCCTTGAGGTCAGTACAACCTTTTCTGGAGGCGATGGAAAGGGTGAGCTAGGATGTTCTTTCCGTGTGAGGCAACAACACTGAACACCCCCCTACGAGAACACTACAAATAGAGTACATTGGTATCCGGAAAATGCTTTCGGAAGAAAGTGTAAGTTTTATATTGTTAGAATTGATTAGGAAACACATTCAGTCTACTGTGGGTTTCTTTTTCCATTAATTGATTTATCCCTGCTTCACATTTCTAATAATAATAATAGTAATGATATTGACAATAGAGATACTACTACTACTACTACTACTACTACTACTACTACTACTACTACTACTACTACTACTACTACTACTACTACTCGCAGCTGCTTCTGCTACTGCTACTACTACTACTACTACTACTACTACTACTACTACTACTACTACTACTACTACTACTACTACTACTACTACTACATTACTACTGCTACTACTTATATACTACTACTACTACTATCACTGCAAATAATAATAATAATAATAACAATAATAATAATAATAATAATAATAATAATAATAATAATAATAATAATAATAATAATAATAATAATAATAATAATAATAATAATAATAAATAATAATTATAATAATAATAATAATAATAATAATAATAATAATAATAATAATAATAATAATAATAATAATAATAATAATAATAATAATAATAATAATAAAAACAACAACAATAATAATAATAATACTTTATACATCAATAATAATAACCTGAAAATCACCAAAATTATTAAAGTACTTGCCTTTATAAATCCTATTGATTCCTATAAAGCTCCAATCTCAACATATTTTCCACCTTGGATGCGAATATTGTTACAAATCCCTCTCTGTTAGCACCTCCTTCAGCACACAGAGTTGGACTTTAAATGTTTGTCTGGAATAAATTGGAATATTTGTCAGGCTTTTTGACCTTATCAAGAAACATTATAAAGTAAGATTTTGAGCAAGATTCCTTGATATATACCTAGTAAGAGGACACTGGGAAAGCAACAAGCTGCTCTGGTCTTAGAGTAACACACACGCACGAACGTACGTCTATAACCAAAAGAAAACGTTTGTTATAGAAAGAAAACGTTTATGTATAGAAAACGTTTATGTCAAAAGAGGGAGAATGATACCGCTTCTTACTTGCTAATATATATATATATATATATATATATATATATATATATATATATATATATATATATATATATATATATATATATATATATATATATATATATATATATGGCTGAACAGGAGTCAAATTTTCCGTGCAGTAACCTTTGATATCTTGTCTCTACTACGTTAAGACCTTCAGTGGTACAGTTGTTAACACCTTTTTGACAGATTATCTTTTAGCTGTAGCTTCGAGGTATCTGAAATATATATTTTCACATATAATGATGTTTTTAGATAGCATTGTAGATGCCTCTACTTATTGAGTATGTGAAATAAATGTTAAAACTGGCCATGAATGTGGTTGCGAAGTGGCAGTATAATTAACAGAGCCATATATATACTTGTGTAGACATAAATGCTGACATGTAATGTGTTTATGACTAATGCCAGTATCAAAGCCATTATAAAAAGAATTATATATATATATATATATATATATATATATATATATATATATATATATATATATATATATATATATATATATATATGTATGTATATATATATATATATATACATATATATATATATATATATATATATATATATATATATATATATATATATATATATATATATATATATATATATATATATATATATATATATATATATATATATATATATATATATGTATATATATATATATATATATATATATATATATATATATATATATGTGTGTGTGTGTGTGTGTGTGTGTGTGTGTGTGTGTGTGTGTGTGTGTGTGTGACCTTAATTATGTTCACGGTTAAGAACCCCTTGATCATAACTTTCTGTCCCCTGGTCAGTTTTATTTTTGTACTCATTAACACTTGCCATATACATCCTTAAAACTAAGAATACATTTAGCAATCACTGCATCCTCACTCAAAGAGTTCTAATTATCAACCATACTTACACTAAAAAAAAAAAATAGAAAATTAAAAAAAAGTACTTCCTTACATACTATAAAGCAGTTTTCTTGCGAAAGTTTAAAACAATGACCTCTAGTTCTAAAGCCACCCATTTCAAGATATCGCTTCCTATCAAATCGATCAAAAAGATGAAGGACTCCCTTATCCCTCCCTACCTACTCGCTTTGAGTGATAGTAAGTCTAACACTCTCAGCCTTCGCTCATAACTGGGATTGCGTATCACTTTCGCCAGCTTCGTAGCATGTCTCTGAATGCTTTTCATCTTATTTATGTGCTTTTTCATGTACGGAATCCCGAAAGACGCCGCATATTCAGATTTTCTCCACACATAATTCTGGTGAATATGTCTGAACATATCTGAAGCCCACTCTATATATGCTAAGCAAGCATAGGTTGCATTTACCATACCATTTATAAGCATTTGCAGAAACAAATCTGTCAATACATTACCCCTGAATCTCTTTCAATCTATCTAAGATTCTTGAAGTTCCGCCCCCGCTATTGAATACCCAAAGTTTGGGTCTGGTTGCCATCCCCAATCTCATTACTTAACATTTTGAAGGATTGAATTTCATCACCCGTTAGACTGACCACTCATGCAGAGACTATATAGGTCTTGCTGAAGTTCTCTACCATTATTTTCGTCATTCATTCTCTTTACAGTCTTTGCACTTACGGCAAACATATATTTAATTATACATTTACAGACCCTGGTAGGTTATTTACATATATGTCTGCGTGCTTGCGTTCCTGCATGTGATTACCTAATTGTGATTACCTAATTGTGTTTACGGGAAAGAGCCCAAAGCTCGTATCTTCCCGTCTCCTGATCGGTTCCATTTTAGACTTAGTGATACTTATCGTACCTGTCCTTAAAACTATGGATTGAGATAGCATTAACTACCTCCTCGCTTAGCGAATTCCAATTATCAACTACTCTTACACTGAAAAAGTATTTCCTTACATCCTGCAAACAAGTTTTCTTACGAAGCTTCAAACTATGACCTCTAGTTCTAGAGCCAGCCATATCGAAATATCGATCCCTATCCACTCTATCATAACCATGAAGGAATTTAAAGACTGTCACCATATCCCCCCTTACTCTTCTAGCTTCGAGTGATGGCAAGTCTAATTCCCTCAGCCTCTCATCATAACCGAGATTGCGTATTTCTGGCACCAGTTTCGTGGCATGTCTTTGAACTTTTTCAAGCTTAGCTATGTGCTTTTTCAAGTGTGTGTGTGTGTGTGTATGCATTTTCTGAATTCTGTAACCACACAGTCGCCATCCCAACCACAGTTTAATGATAAATATCGTCCTTTCGCCATTGATACAAATAAATATACTAACATTGTGCTTGCCAATGATGACGCATATGTGCAGTGTTTACGTATCCAAACAGACGCTACCAGATGCTGTTTATTTATTTTATTTATTTATTTTGTATTGCACTGCAAGAGAAGTAAGCCAATTCAACTCGGTGCCGGCCCCTAGCGCGGATGTATGGAAAGGAAGGACGCCAACTTAACAGTCCCTATATTACTTTTCGAAATTCTGAACCAATGCAACAGTTCTAATGTTATTTTGAAATGCTCTCCTTCCTTATTCACACTCTGGAACTCTCTTCCAGCTTCTGTCTTCCTAAACTCTTATGACCTTTCCTCTTAAAGGAAGAAAGAAAAAAAAAAGCGGTAATCACCTCAGCGTCTGATCCTGCCATAATTCTAGGTCTTCTTTACTTTGACCATTCAATCAGACTGTCTTTATTATTGTTTATCATGCTATTATTTCTGCCTTGTCCTTAAGCTGCTACTTTTTCTTAAATGTTTTTTTGGCTGACTTGAGGGTTTTTTTTTGGGGGGGGAGGCCGTCCAAGTGTCACACTCATAAAGAAAATATCAAAATACTTTGAGAGAAAGTTACAGTCCGTGTATTATTTTGAAAGACTTTGAACCAAAGTATCTTCTAAAGAAGAAGAGCTGTCTGTCCATTGCCTGTCGCTGCAACACCTCTCTCCCCACTTCTCTGATCTTTGTACTACATACTACCTTAATAGATATGTCATTTTACCATTAATAAGTAACAATGATATCCTCCTATGCTGTT
>JAXCGZ010015183.1:0-17500 GCA_037179515.1 Halocaridina rubra | reverse complement strand
CGCTTATTTGTGTGGTTGTTTGTCTGTATACTCTACTCATTTATTCAACTGTGTATGTCTTTATATCTTTACTTACTTTATTATTTATATATTTGTATTTACGTTTTTTATGTGAATAACGTTTGGTATCCCTCCGACGTCTGCAATTTTTAACTCGCAAGTTACAAGTGGCTTTTCCTTGTATAATGACTTAATAACAACATAAGCTGTTGGTTTAACCTGTTATACTTTATGATCGGAGTGTTGGACAACATTTATTAGCATAAGGAAAAGAAATTGAAGTATCTGAGATATGACATCTGAGGAGAAATGCGAAGATTATCACGGACGAGATGAACATCTAACGAGGATGTCATGAGCAGAGAGAGCATAAAATGGAAAATGATTTATATGAGAACATGAAAAAGGCAATGTTGCTTTATTGACCATGTGATTAAGAAGGAAGAATTGGCATGTACGGTAATTATGGGTATTACTGAAAGGAAGAAAGCGAAGGCAAAGAGCAACGATGGTGGAGACAGCAGCAGCACCAACAGAGAACTGGAAATGAACACCATTAAAATGCTCAGCTTGATACAAAACAGGGGTATGTGTGGGCCATGACAGTCAGAGCTCTCAGACTGGGCTTGGCACCTGATAATGCTGATGATGATTATGATAATAACGATAAACCTATTGGATGAACATTGAGACGCTTGTAAAAATGACTTGGGAGCTCTTGTATAACCATGTGAAATTAATCATAATGATAAGTGACATGTATACATTAATTAAATACCATATTATTATTATTATTATTATTATTATTATTATTATTATTATTATTATTATTTGTGAAAAAGTGAATAAATGTGTGTGTGTGTTTGTGTGAGAGAGAGAGAGAGAGAGAGAGAGAGAGAGAGAGAGAGAGAGAGAGAGAGAGAGTGCTCATTGGAGGAAAAAATACCCACCTAAAGACATGGGCGTACGAGCATAACTCTTTACTCCATGAACAAATAATTAATCCTACACATACTAACTCACCAAAATCTTATGTCCATTAAACCTAGTGCCAGACACTAGGAACATGCCAAGCTAGACATCGTAAAAGTACCAAGAAAGAGGCACTTATACTGTCGTGTGACTTAGTTAAAAAAAGATGAGGGTCAAATTGTTTGACTCTCTACTTCCTCCTTCAAGACATCAAGATGTTGGTATGCCTTACCTGATCAAGTACAACCCTTGAGAGTGTAGAACTGTATACCAAAAACGCAATTGGTCAGGGGATATAGGAAAGTTTTATGTTTTCTCCATCTTGAAGGATAACTGCAAAGCTGCCTCTGCCCTTACTCTATAGTTTATAAGTGTGAAATGTGAGAATGAGCTGAACAAGTTCTTTCCCTCCTGTTCCAATCTTTGTGAGGATTCTTTAGTTGGGTTTTGAATTCGGTGGACTACTAGCTAGTTCCAGCTGATTGAGCAGAATTTTAGTGCGGAAAACTTGGCGATATACTCCCTGTCTGTTAGGTTTTTTAAGTCCATATTCGTGGGAACTTACAGATTTCCTCCTTCAGTTCTATTTTGATGCCAAGTCTAATGGATTTTTGAAAATGGCATTTGAAAACATGTCACCACACTGACTGTAGGGACGCTTGTCTCTTCTCCTATGACGTACTAGCCTATTCGTTCAGACTTTGCCCTGGGTAGTGGAGAAGGGAGAAAAGCTTATTCCTACCCTATTTTCTCCACTGCTACTTTACAATAATTAGTCCCAGGTGGTTTGAGCTGTAGCAGGAAGGTGACTGAAGAATAATGACCCATAATAATTTTACAAATAGATTTTACTAGGATATATATATATATTTTTTTTATTTAAAAGAAGGCTGATGAATCTGGCGTGGCAGGGAAGAAAAAAAAAATCCACGTTGATTGGTTCAAGGGACTTGTGACGTCAGAGTAGCTCAGCGTTGATTGGTTGTAGACAATGACGTCATAATAATTGTCTGTCCTTGTAACTGATGGCTCCGTCTTCCCAAATACTTTTCTGTATATTAGATATTACTTACGGAAACCATTTGTAAGTTTATTATGGTTCATTAGTCTTCAGTCACTTTCCTGCTACAGCTCAAACCAGTCGGGACTAATTATTTGCCCAGGGCAAAGTCTGAACGAATAGTCTATATAGTATGAGGATTAGTTAGCTCTGAATATGTCACTGGATGGCACGATAGAACCTCCTAATATCCCCTTATACCTAATGTGACATGGAATGTAATATAAGCAATCAACACAAATCATTTGTAAGCCAACTAGATATTCCTCTTATTGAAACTGTCTTAATTCTTAATGTGAATATCAGAGACATTAAATGAAACTGGTTTATCGTAATTTCTTTATGCCAAGGCCAGAAAGTATACGATGAATGAAAAATTGGAAAGAATGCATTTTGGATGATTTGAGTCTGCAATTTAATGTTACTGTTGTTTAGCAATTACTTTATGACCAATGAAAGTGTATCAGAAAGATTTCATATGTTTAATGCCCATTTTCATAGCTTGAAATTAAATATCCCATTGAAGACAAAAACATGTGTTATTTTCTTTAAGGTCACCTCTGAATATTCATGACATTTTTGTATATATATCTAACATATGATTTCTAAACAGAGTTAGTGCAGTTTCTCATTTTAGTTATCAGTTCTATACATGAAAGAGTCAGTTTGTAAAAAGGAATAATATTAGTTTTTCTTCATTTTCAACAAAACTCCCAACTTGTACCGTTTACGTCTAACGTGATGCAATGCAATTCTCAAGTTCATCTAATGCGTCATGCTCGAGTTATTCTTAGTCCGCAGATCATAATCGTTACATGGATTGATGAAGTAAATGAATAAATGATTAAATGAAGGGAAAAATAAATTAATGCTCAGTGGACTTTTTTTCTTTTCTAGCTTACAAAGCTTTTATTAACATAATGGTGTGTACTTTCTCCCAATCCATGCCCCATTTTTGAGATTATATGATATTTTATTTTTTTCGCACATCACAGTTTCAATTTTGTTAATATCACTGATTATGGATGTAATAACTAAATGAAATATATAGATTTTGTACGTCTACATAATTTGAGTTTATTTTTATGAAAAAAGAACCATCTTTTGAAAGATGACGCGTAGCCTTACATGGGCAGAATCCATATTAGATTTTTTTCTACTGTTAACAAAGCAATTGTTATCGATTATATTATAATTATTTATAATTGTAAAGAACAGTTTGGTCTCATAAGTAATTTCGTAATTATCAGAGGAATATCAGTATAAAAAAGAAGAAAATAATAAATATCGGTCTTGATAGTTGGCTTCCTGTACGATACGTTTTGGCCAAGTAATTTAAGCTTAAGGAACTTGCAGGGTTCACAGACGTGCGATAATTACCGCACAAATACGTTAATTTGGTCCTTTCTACGGTAAACGATACCGTTTTTATGATATCCGATTTTTCACGAAATTTCATCAGAAGATGATGACCAAGAATAATTAGAAGGGTAATAAATACCGAGTATCATTTATTTCATTTATTTTTCATTTTCTTTACAGATAAATAACCTTTTCGTTACATCTTATGTTTTATATATAGAATATCAATCTTTTCGTTACCATACAGACATTTTTTTATTCAATTATTATATGAATAAATAGGAAATATATTACGAAGTTTGCATAACCTTTCCCTATTAGTGATACAAATACAATATTATTGGTGACAACGATATTGTGTAATCATAACTGAACGATAATATTTTTACAAAAACGAGAATTCAGACAACCTTGGTACGATGTTGTACGCTGAGACATCTGGGAACCCTGTAAAGAAAGGGTCAACTAGTCTTATGAGGGACTCAGGACGTGTGAGTGGTGATAATGATAGTGTAGTTTTTATCTCATTGCGTGGTAAGTTATTTCTTGAAGACGTTAGTCTCTGCCTAGTTTTATTCGTAGGTCATATTTGTTGTCGTTAATGAAGATTGGAATGGTTATAAGTGAAAGAGAATTGATTAGCGAGGCATAAGTCCCGTCTTTTTCATGGTTGGGTGGTGTCCACATCACAGCCTGGTTTTGTTTACGTTTCCTTTTTTTAAAAATACAGAAATTATCAAATTAAAACTGTTGTCGTTCTAAATGCGTAAATTATCGCCAGAGAAATGTGGTTCTTTGTGTAGTTTTGTCTATGGGAGAGAGTTGCGCTGGTGTGTGGCAGCCATTTTTCCCAAAGTTCGTGTCGCTGACTCACTCCATTATCTTGTGCCAGGAGGCGTAAGCAGCTAGTTCCGTACGTTCTCGCACTATTTTCGTCCCTTTTGTAAACTGATGTATTTTGGGGTGCTTTAGTACGTGCAAGAATCTAAGTGTTTTTTTTTTTTTTCATATGGAAAATAAATACTTCATGATAAAACCAAATATTTTTGACGTCATGGGATTTTCCAGCATTCTGAAAGCGCATATGTGTTAATGTGGTAAATATATACTTTCATACTCCCATCCGGGAAAAAAATCATAAAATTTATTACTTTAGTTTGTTAGGTTCGGTTTTATTAGTTATTTCATCCCTTTTATTTTTATTTGTTTTTGATATCTTCGTGTCGTATTTTCGTATCAGTTGTTGGGGTGTGAAAATAAAATTTTACCGTTATATGTATAGATGATTTTTAGTATGCTGCCGTATATAATTTAAGTGCATATCCAGTGCTAAATATGTGAATACTTATTATGCAATTTTCCTAGAGCATTTTTTTCCCCTTCTGGCTAGTACAGTGGCAACGCCCTGGCCTCGCATTCGCGAGGTTGACGGATCGAGCCTCGTTCAGGCAAGAGAGCTTAAACTTTTAACTGGGGAGGTTACTGCAGTGGGGGGTTGGGGCTTTTGGCGGCTGACGCCCGCCCTACGGGTCCCCTCCATCCAACCTTGGGTGGAGATTATTATTATTATTTTTTTTTTTTTTTTCTCCATGCACCTCCTTTCACCATATGTCAGAATGTCATTCCCCCTTTTCCAAGATTGTTTGCCTCAAAAGATGCATTCCATTATTATCTTCCATATTAGAACGTATACCTTTATATAGATTATTTTTATAGTGGAGTTTTACACATTTAATAGCAATTGAAAATGCTGATATTAAAACTTAAATAAAAGTAGTGGGTTTTTTTTTATTCATGTTTACTTAAGACTAAACTGAAACATACTGCAATACACAAAGAGGTAAAGTGCCAGAGATTGTAATTCAGTACACAACAATAGAATACCCGGGAATTGTAATTCAATAAACAAAAAGTTCTGTAGAATACCAGGATATTGTAAATTTGTAATTAATTATATTCAGTTAAAGATTGCTGTTAATGAGAATCCTGTGATTGTTTTTCTTCGCCAATTCTGAGATACACGGAGGAGTGCTCGGAAGGGCACTACACAGGTCTTTTTAAACCTCTAATCTACTAAGTTGTTTCATTTTAATTTACAACAGAGTTGAAAAGCCTGACTCACAAAAATGTTGCCACAAATGGAAGCAATGCATGTGTTGCTCTTTCTGTCACTTTTGGGTAGGAATCGCACGCAAAGAGCCAAATTTCTGTGATTGGTATCTCATCGAACATAGCTCTTGCTCCCAAATCAGTTTTCAGCTCCAAAAATTCATCTTGACAATCATCAGGAACTTTCCCCTTGACAGTTTGAATAGATTTTGCACTAAATTCAACTCGTCATCACTGAGTCCAGGAAAATGTCGCTTGAATTCATTTTCCAATGCTGCAAATTTTCATTATGCAGCACATGTGCTGCCTTTGGGAGCTCGAAAGCATTATAAAGATCAATATTTTAACAGTTTGAGTCTGCTAGTCTGTGGTCCCAATTCCCCCCTGAAACCCTGAAATTCCCCCCTGATTGAGAACCTATGAGTATGTTTTCACTTATTTTTGAGAAGTTACTGTAATTGTTATTCTTATTATTACAGTACTGTATTTGTATTTTTATTGATTTCACCTGTCTCTTACCCACCCTGCTATTTTATTCTTTTCAAATTGGTCCTGATTTTGTAAGACTTTATTTAATATTTAATTAATACATGGTTAAATAATGGGTAGTTTTTTTGTATCTGCGAATGTTCATAACGTGGTTGCTTGTAAGTAGAGGAGCATCTGTATAGACTAAAGAGAGTATTATTATAAAGTTGAAAAAATTACACAATATGAACGTTACTAATTTTGAAATTTTTCTTATTTTTTCAGTAAAAATGACTGAATGCATAAATATGTACTCATAACACAAGATAAATTTGTGTTCCATATACACAAATCAAAGTTATTTGGTAGAACTTTTTATCAAGTGGTATTTTTATATTCGTGCTGTCATAGTAGAGTGAAGTGAAGATAATACTCTATCTGGATAGACCGGGCATTATAAAAGTTTGATTTAAATGTTAATATTTTAAAATAGTCACGAGATAAAGCTATTTGCATATACTTGGTGTCCTATAGTACTCTAGTCATTATAGAATCCCCCCCCCCATACACCATGGGTGATGCAAGTATAAGTTATGAACAGTTATCAAGAGAAATAGTTCGTTATGACTCTTTTGATGACGCCGTAGAAAATGGATTGAAATCGAAGCTTGCAAGAGCTGGATTCTACAGTGCAAGGAATGGAAAACTTGTCAAATGTTTTTCTTGCTCTCTTGAGCTGGATCTGAGTCAAGTGAATGAAAACACAGATTTTTTTAAGATGCATATTGACAAGAAATCAGATTGTAACTTTGTCATGCAAAATAGGAGCAGTAACAATGCACGTTCAAAGAAATTTTTATCGTATGATAGCCTTAGATTTGAGAAAGAGCGTTTACAGACCTTCATTGAGTGGCCATTACCTTGGTTGTCTCCTCGAGAACTAGCCGCTGATGGATTCTACTTTTTGAGAACTCACGACCACTGTGCGTGTGTTTTCTGTCGTGGAATTGTTGGTGCGTGGGAAGTGGGTGACACCCCAAGGGGAGAACACCATCGCCATTTTCCCCACTGTCCCTTCATTCGAGGGCAACCAGTGGGTAATGTGCCAATGACTCATAGCGGTATCTTGGACAGTTTGCCTCTAGATGGCGAAGAATGCCCAACCCCACCGCCAAGATGTGAAACAGCAGTTGATGTAACTGGCACCAGTTCTGGAATTGGGAGGCATATGCCTGGCTCCTATCCCGAATGCAGTAAGTAAGAAATTTCTTTATTGACTATTGGTACGTCGAAATTTGATATGCTTACATTGCTAGCACAAGGGTCATAACATGTAACTATTGCTCACAGATATACTTCGCCTAGCATTTGGTATTTAGAATTGATGCTTTCATTTTTTCAGAAGGTCCGCAAAAGAAAAACAATGTGAACTATGACAGCATTGGCCTTCCCAAGTATTCCGGGCCAAAGAGAAAGGACTATGTTACAAAAGAGAGTAGGCTAAAGAGCTTTACAAAGTGGCCAGAACGCGTTGTTCAGAAACCTGAGGAAATGGCTGAAGCTGGCTTCTTTTATTGTGGTTTGTAGTCTTAATTTGAATCATGTAGATACTAGTGATGTATATGAGTTAAGCAAATAAACCCCTTATTTCTGTATCTGTCATCTTTGCTCATTGAATTAGTAATTAATGCAGGACAGTATAGGAATTTTTTAGGATAGATTCATATCTTGTAAGATCTATCTATAGCTAGCTACTCAACACAACTAAGATATGTATGTTATTTATAATTTAATATATTGTAGAATTTTGCTAAGATAGTGTTTCTTTTTAGGCCTAAGTGACCATGTCAGGTGTTTCCACTGTGGTAGTGGTCTTCGTAATTGGGAAATAAATGACAAGCCCTGGGAAGAACATGCAAGGTGGTATCCTGACTGCAGTTTTGTCCTTTTATCCAAAGGTCAAGAGTTCATTGATAAGGTATGGCTACTGAAATGTATTTTTTCTATGTTGTAATATTTAGAGCAATTCTCTTTAATTCATGAGTCACTCATATAACCATTTGTGTCTGGTAAAGATTCACACGTCAAGTGTATTGTGGCATATATTTTTAAATTTCTAAGTAAGATAGTTACTCTCTTTCTAGTAATTAATTAGTATTTTCCTCATGTTTGGTTACTATTATTCATTTTAAACAATTGGTTTGATGATTCAGTCTCCAGAAATGTCTTCCAGGTAAGACGTGAAAATCCTCCCTATTTACGCACAGCAGCCAAAGATGGCAAGCTCAAGAAGGCTGCTGCCTCCAGCGGGCATTTCAAGCAAATCAAGGAAAGTGATTTGGATATGCTCATGAAATTGGATATCATACAGGCTGTAAGTGCAATGGGCTTTCCAGTGCAAACAATTCGTAAGGCCCTCCGCCAAAAGCTCGAACAAACTGGTTTGCCATTCTTTAGCCTGGAGCCATGCATTGAAAGTATCTTGCAGTTAATGGAAGAAGAAACTAGGCAGGCTATTCAGGAAAACAACTCTGAAGTGGAGTCTGAAGCCAGGGAGAGACAGAATGACAAAATCCTAGCTATGAGTAGTCAGGCTTCAAATGACATCTCTTCCACAAATGTAGTGGCCGGACCATCACACAATGAAAATTCTTCTTCACCTTCAACTGCAAATGTTTCTGCTTCTGGCACTCCAGCTTCAGTAGCAATAAATGTTGAGCCACCAGAAACTAACACAGAAAACGAGAGCCATATAATTGAAAGGAGTGAAGCCATGGATGTAGAAGAGCAATCTGAGCAACCGGAGGTGTCTGTACAGCCTACTGTGTCAGAATCCCAAACTCTGGATTTGCCGAATGTACTGAGGGAAGCAGATGAAGTCATGAGTGTTGCAGGTGAAGTGCTGAAACCATCGCCGTCGGGACCTTCATCCCTTGAGGAGAAGCAAGAGGTCGCTACACATTCTGGGGTGATCCTTGAAGGCCCTCCCTCGGACAGTCAAAATGAAGCACCTTCTGCCATAAACCAAGCTCGTAAGTATTTTTTTAAGATTATATTTCCTTGTATGCTGGTTATTAAAATGATCTCTTTATTCTGTACTATTCCAAGTCCTAAAAGTACCAGTGTTTGACTCGTAGGTGATGGAAATAATCCCATTTTTGTTTACTATAAAACTAACTGTGATGTGTAGAGCATGACTTTGGAGCAATTGAGCATAGCAGTATGCTCATGCATGAACATTTAAGACTTCTATTTTTCATAAACTTGTTTTAAAATGTTAAGTAATTATTAGTGATGTAAGATTTTCTCTGAAGCAAATGCATACCACTAATACCTATCATTTGCAATCCTCTGGCATGCCCTCGTTGTTTTGTGCCCTTTTAGTTCATATCCCTAGAAAGCTAGCTCTCTCTCTCTCTCTCTCTCTTTTTTTTTTCACGGCTACTGTATTTTCCATGATACTACCTGTATGGGTCCCCATAGAGGTAGTAGTGGGAAGCACATGATGACTTTCGGTGTTGACCTTGTAATATCAGGATGATATGGTATCATCACATCAATTTGAACTCTTCCCCAACTCGATATTTGTGTGTTTTTAACCATGCATGTGTGAAGTACATTATTCTCCTTGTGGATGGTCTTGCATTAAGCGCAGTCTGCTGATTGACATTAAATAGTAACTCTAATGCCTCATCACTTTGATTTCAGATTTCTTCAACCTTCGTAGTATTCCTTTTCAAATTTCTTCAACCTTTGGAGTACAGTGCTCCTTCCATTATCGCGAGGGTTCGGTTCCGGGACCCGGCGCAAGACAGGAAAATCGCGGAGTAGGATCAGCCTATATGTACAAAGATATTTTAATTTATTTTTACGTTTACACCATATAAACTGTATAAACCCTCCCTGTACTGTTAACAAACCACCCTTTACTTCATAAATAACAGAATGCAAGCGTAAATTTATATGACATACTCATGTACATAGGTATTTTACAATTATTTTTACGTTTACTGTATAAACCCTCCCTGCACTGTTAAAAAACCACCCTTTACTTTATAAATAACAGCATGCAACATAAATTTGTATGTACGTGATAGGTAAACTTACCTTATCTGTTATGGTTAACATTTTCCTTTGCCGCTTAGGCTCACTACAAGAAGCCTTAGAAGATGAAGGATGCTTGGGAGGCATTGCAAAGGTTAAAATATGCGAGTAAATAAATCACAAGCAAATCGTATTAATAAATATAACGTGAACGGCGCACACGTGAGTTAGACTGAACGAGCCTTTGTCCGAAACGCTGATAGCGGTATCGTATTTTACATGTTACAATGCTGTTGGTGTTTATGTTTTTTACTATTTTTTACTGTTTTATTATTCTTAGGCTAAGAAATACGTGTTTTTTTTATCAATAAAATCATGAAACTACTGGAAATATAAATATATATGCTAGCTCACGTAGCTGCGACCCCAATACATTGTACGCTATTGGACACAAGCAAAACTTTTTATAAGCACAACGTGAACGGCGCACACGTGAGTTAGACTGAACAAGCCTTTGTCCGAAACGCTGATAGCGGTATCGTATTTTACATGTTGCAATACTGTTAGTATTTATGTTTTTTACTATTTTTTACTGTGTTATTATTCTTAGGCTAAGAAATACTTTTTTTTATCAATAAAATATGAAACTACTGGAAATATAAATATATATGCTAGCTCACGTAGCTGCGACCCCAATACATTGTACGCTGTCAGACACTATTTCGCATGATGCAATACTGTGAGTTATGCTGTACGTATGTGTATCTAAATTTATGTTTTTTACCATCTTTTACTGTTTTATTATTCGTAGGCTGGGAAATAAATTTTTTTTTATCAAGTAGATAATGAAATATGTTTTTTTCAATAAAAAAATTTAAATACTTAGAATTTTTATTTTTTTAATATTTTAATATTTTTGCATATACCCAAAAAATAAAATAATAATTTGCCAAAAAAAAAAGTGGTACAGTGAAAACGCGAACCAAGAAACGTGATCCAGCGAGGGATCACTGTATTCCTCTTCCTTGTTATTGCTGTTCATTACCTGCCTCTGTATCCAAACCTTCCTCCTCCGTTAACTAGCTTATTTGTTTTTATACAGTATAGCTATTGTCATATAAGCAAGTGTTCTGAGTTTGAAGCATGTAATAAGCATAATACTTATTTGTGTCTTATTTCTGAACAATTCATAAGGCAGACACATATCTCCGTTCTCGTTACAATGACCAGATAAATAAATATATGGGATCCACTTGTCTATATACAATTTCTAGAATGTAATATCAGTGAGAAAACACCAAAGTATATAGTTTTGGTAGTGAAAAATAAGGTTATTTTAATTTAAGTGGTTTTTCTCCTATGTTATATGCTCAAATTGTTCCATCTTCATTATTTCACTTAAGGCAAATTGTTTTGTTTGCATTTACAGGTTCAGAGAAGAATATTGCTGAAGAATTGGAGAGGATACGTGAGAGTAGAATGTGCAAGATTTGCATGGATGCTGAAATGAGTGTTGTCTTTTTGCCCTGCACACACATGGCAGCTTGTTCCAGTTGCGCAGTTACCATGGCAACGTGTCCAATTTGTCGCATGGATATTAAGTACACAATAAAGCCAATTTTTTCCTAGGCATCGCATTCATCTTGCTTTTTCTCTCCTTCCCTGTCAAACAACTCGATGCTGTGGAAGGAACAGATACGTTAGAAAAGCACATTTTTTTTTATAAATTAACCAAGATTCGACTTATGAAACAATTTTCTTAGCTTTGTGCCTTTCTTTTAAAAACTACTCAAATACTGCCAGAAGTAGGAGGGTGGCAGCAACAGAAGCAGATTGAAGGTTCCAGCACAATATGGTTCCTCTTGCCATTTCTTTAGTAGGTAGTGCTTATAAACTAGAAAAAACTTGTATTCAAAAAATTCTTTTGAAGTGTTGATGGGGGTTCTGATTAATAATGTACGTGCAACAAATAATTCAGAGGAAGAGATGTATGATAATGAGTGCATATTATGGTGCCAGTAGTACTGATTAATGACCTCGCAGCAAATTGCTTTAAGAAACGGATGCAAGGTATATTGCTCATTAAGGGATGAGAGAAATCATTCTGATTAATGGCTGTATGACTATGCCCAGAAATGGACACATTATTACCGACAATAATGGCCTTAGTAATTTATACTCTAGTGTTGTTTATGAAAAGAATATTGAATAGTTCTCACCGTTTTAATGAACACTGGAAAACCAAGTTTTAGTCTCTTCCATATGCAATAGGTACTCCTGGAAGATGAGGCTAATAAGTGATCCATTGATAACGTCGAGAGCAGAACATGTGTAGACGAGGTTTGAAGACAGTGTTTGAAATTACAGGCTTTTATTTCATGTATTCTGTGATAACTATCTCTCTCATATATATATATATATATATATATATATATATATATATATATATATATATATATATATATATATATATATATATATACTTTAAAATTGTAGGTTGTGCATTAATGTTGCTGTTAATCTAGCATTTGCAGATTTGACTTTTTTTTTTTTTTAATGGGATCAATAAAATTAGGAATGTCACATTTTTTTTTTTTTTTTTTTTTTTTTTTTTTTTTTTTTTTTTCATTATTGATTTGACTTCCATACTTTAACTATTCTTTCAGCCTTGTCCCCAAGCTGCTACTTTTTCTCAAATGTTTTCTTGGTGGTAGAACCCGATATGGGAAGTGTTTTTTGTCTGTCTCAGTGTCACTCAAAAAGAAAATTCAGTATTAGAAGTAAAAATTATAGTATAAAATTACCTTGACTTAATCACAGATTGCACATAGACTACACCTACACCACTTACGCTAAGAAACAATAGTTCTCAGAGTTAAGGATCACCTTTACATAAAAAGTATACATTGATCCCCGTTGCACCCTCTACACTACATGGCAGAACATCCATACACATCAAGAAATGTTAAAAACGCCTCCAACACAATATCACTCAAATATTTTCATCTTTTTACTCTCGCCAATTCCAAGCCTGCTTCTGGAATTATATCCATACCCAGTGCACTTGCCGTTCCATCCAGTCACTAGAACAACATCCATCCCTCCAAAAACTTCGTGAGTGCAATGTATACCTGGCCAGGCTTTCAATGTGGGCACCTACCAACCTTTCTGAAGCTGTCGGAAGAGGCTGGATGACCCTGTCTGTGATGCCTGTCATACAATCAAACGCATTGTGGAAGACTAAATACACAAAAACACATATGCCAACAACACAACATATTTTCCCTGTGAGCTCTGTTGGAAAGCCTAGAATTCGATGCGACTTTCCTCAGGGATTCTGCTCTTTACTTAACCAGTCGGCTAAAGAATTAACCACCAAGCATTAGTAGACTAATTTGTGACAAAAATTTATATTTTGCTATATTTGTGTTAACTGACATTTTATGGTGTATAAGCAATTTTAGTTCTAATTTTGGGTTCTGTACGTGCTTTGGGCACGTAAATCATGTTGTGGTTACCTCTTAGATAAAAAAAAGGAAGTACTGTATATAATTCATATTGTGCTTACCTTTAGGATTAGAAGCAGTTTATTTTAAGAGATATTGGAAAGATATACTGTATGTTCTAGCAAGTCTCACAAATCTTTATGCAGTAATACTAGGAGTTCCTTCTGAGGATCTTTTATTTTAACAGCTTTATTTTAGCTTTAAAGATAAATACTATGTTTTCAGTAATTGCGAGAGGAACACCCTGCATTCTTATTGTTAAACCAATACCTTGATTTATATTGATACGTATACATTATCAAAGGATTCTAGTTTTTTTTTTTTTTTGGCTCCTTGTTTCACACTGATACTAAACACGGTGTTTCTGTGGCAACTGTTATGCCACAAAGATTTTTGTCAATACAACTTATTGATTACGTGCGTCGTTTTTATTTTCTACTTTTTAAGAGATATATATATATATATATATATATATATATATATATATATATATATATATATATATATATATATATATATATATATATATATATATATATATATATCGGTTCCATTCATTTTGAGCGAATTTAATTTTTAACTAAGTAATTTTTAGCAAAACATTAATAGAGGCTGGTAATTTCAGCGAAGGTTAATTTTAAGGGAAATATAAACTTACCTAACTTAACCTACTTTTTCGATTTTTCTTTATTCAATAAAATGTCGATATTAAATAATTTTTCAATTACCCATTATGGTGTAATTATTTGTACAAAAAAATTGTAGGTTTCTAGTGTGTGTATTTTTGTCAACTCAAATCATCTAAGAAAAACAGTTCGAGGTTCGCTCAAACTGACATTGCTTAATAGGCATCGCTCAAAATGCACATAATTTTGACTTTGTTCAAGCCAAAAACTGTTAATAGATGCCAATATTCGCAAAAATGTCCCAATCCAATTGTAACATAGTATGTAATCCTATATAAAAGACTCCCCAGTACAATAATTAACCTTATAAATTGTTAGGTTAATACCCAACCCAACAATTTACGGGGTCGTTTGGATTACTGGAGGTTTTTTTTCTGAGGAAAGTCATTTTCGTCCATCAGAATGATACTCCGTACTCTATTGCAACTCACGAGTTTAAATAAAGAAAAAATCGGATACTAGACAGTGGCACCACCGAAGTGCACCTCGTACGCCGAAAGATCCCCCCCCCTGAAAAATCTGTCCTATCAGACGTGCGAACGCGTTGGGACTGGTCACACGTAAGGACTACCATCAACTATATGCAAATGACACGCAACGAATACTCGGTAAGACTTTGTCATGGTTTAGCTATCAGGATTCCCTTGTGGGAGAGGGTTTAGAATACTTCATCTGTATTCCCTTCGTGTCGTAAGAGTCGACTAAATGGGGTGGAGCTCATGTATTATAGTTACATTATATATTGAGCCGTTCTAACTAGTAACATTGCAAAATCAGAATATCAATGATAAATTCGCAAAACAAATACAAAAATCTTTAAGAAGTATGTCGTGTTGACGTTGTTCTTACCAAGCTTGAGCTACAGCATGCGAGGTGATAACAGATATGCATCGTTCACTTAACAGTAGTTTTATTTAGAGATAACTTGAACTTGGTTTACACCTCAAAGCTCCCATTCCTACAGTTCCTACAAGTCACAGTTCCCCACTAGCACAATTCACAATTCCCCACCCCCTTCAGGGGAGGTTTCTAACTAGATCGTGGAGTTCTAACTTCAACTAACGCTTTCCGGGTATATGCCGTCCTCTCTAATGGGCGGGTTTTCGAGTGCGCGCACTGCCATCTAGCGGCTCTTGGCGTCTATGTGAGAGGCCATATGACTAAGTACCATATCGTCTGGCGGTTGTATCAAACATAAGGGAATTTCCATTGATTGTGAATTCGTATGATCAATATTTTTCGGCAACCCGCTCACTTGTAAGGCCCAGTAGTTGCTAGAATTGGCTTTTTTTTTTCTATACTTGTCCTTGTTTATAGCGATTCTGTCCTTTTTTATGCTCAAGCATCTGGCAACCTTGACTGTAACGGTATTTTGAAATATGGTTGTCAAAATCTGAACAGAGGCAATATCAAAATGAAAAATCGTCATGGGAAAAAATATCTCAAGACTGGCTACTCACCTGTTTTAGTTGACTTCATTCTATATATGCTAGCCTCCTGGCTAGTACAGTGGTAACGCACTGGCCTCGCATTCGGGAACGGATCGCGCCCTGTCCAGGCAAGAGAGTTTAAGCTGTTTACTGGGGAGGTTACTGCTGTGGCTGTGCACCACAGTGGGGGTTGGGGCCTGTGCTGGCTGGTGACCGTCCTATGGGGCCTCCATGACCCTTTCCACCCATCCGTGGGTGGAGAATCTAAAACAAAAATTTCTGAGTCCATCATTTTTTTTTTGTTATGCTCAGGCCTATAGCATACTCTGATACTTTTGGTATTTTGAACTATGGTTGTCAAAGCCTGTGCATAAAAAAAACTCGCTATGCAAAATAAAAGGACCCAAATAGAGGAAAAATTTCCTTCCCTGGCTCAAACCACATCACGTGACGTCACACTCATTCATTTAGGTCAGGGCTGCCAATGCTGGTTTTTTACCCAGATCTGGGATTTTCACTAACCATCTGAGAGTCTGGGTTTTGATTTTTAAAATAGCTCATATTCTGTTTTTTTCCATACATCATATTAGTAAAAACTAAAAATAAATCATATATATATATATATATATATATATTATATATATATATATATATATATATTATATATATATATATATATATATATATATATATATATATTGTGGAGGATTTCCTGTGTGTTATTTACCCTTCGATCTTATAACCCCCCAAATTCGGAAATCCTGACACGGCTTCAGTAGAGGCCTACCACGATCTCAATTTTAAATCCTCTACCAATAAAATATAATTAATATTACATGCATAGACATACATGCAAATATTTTATAAGGGGGTTTATGAACTGCTGATAAGTGAATATTTAAATAAACTCTCCTAACCTTAAATTAAAACTTCCTCATCCAGAATAATACATTTTCTAACATACATTCTACCTACGAGTGTCCAATTAAATGAGCTCATTCTGTCCCTCACACGTAGTTATAAATATTGTTAGAAATAAGGTAAATCTGCATTGCATCTGTACTCATCTATCCGGATAACCCTGATGTCGTCAGCAATCACGGGATTCCCAATCAAACTTGTTGAATATCTTCTGATCCACGTATCTCTATCACGTTTTTTACTTGAGTGTCTCGTAACGTCTCACGAGGACAACTAATTATAAACTTATAAGTACTGTCAATAAACACAGTAAAAATGAGTGCCTCGTAGCATCTCACGACAGCAACTAACTTTACAAGAAAGTCCCACAAACTCCTCTAGTTTGTCGGGGTCCTTGGTACTAGGACTAAGTTGAGTTATGACTTGCTTACAACAGTTCTTTGTTCAACGAGGCGATGCAATAAGCGTTATCAAGGAGATGAAGGGTTAATGGCTAAAATCCATTAGTGACCTACATTCCTTTCTCCAAGTCTTCTACAGCCAGCCTCCATAATAAACTACACATTATACATACGAATATACGTGTATACATGATAGAAATTAATAGGTATACATACTAAGTGTCTTGAATATATTTCAAAACAGTTTATTTCTACGTACATTATGTAAGTGTTAGTTTGCATATAGTTTCGTTTATTGTAACGTAAGTGCATAAATGTATACTTTTAGACTTCGCATGTATACTTATTAAGTTCTATCATGTATACACGTATATTCGTATGTATAATGTGTAGTTTATTAGGGAGGCTGGTCGTAGAAGACGTGGAGAAAGGAATTGTGGAGGATTTCCTGTGTGTTATTTACCCTTCGATCTTATAACCCCCTAAATTCGGAAATCCTGACACGGCTTCAGTAGAGGCCTACCACGATCTCAAAATTAAA
>JAXCGZ010015182.1:147500-150000 GCA_037179515.1 Halocaridina rubra | reverse complement strand
AAATGGAACGAAAGCACATACGAAGAATACCCTATCATAAAAATATACCCGAGACCCTAACCTAAGAATTTACTGGGGTTAGTTTACTTTACTTGGGTTTCTGGGGGTCACTCTTCTTACCAAGATACAAGTCCCTCCCTTACTGAGTAAGAATTTTTTTTTTTTAAATTCAGATAACTGTACATGGGGACATGTGCACATGGGCACTCCCAGTGATATTGCGGTTGATAAACATTACAATCTATTTGGTTATGTATATATAAAATATTAATAGAATTTGCAATTAATTTTAAATATCATAGCAAGTAATTAATAATAAAATATAGTGTAATAATTGATTGATGGCAGAAGAGCACTCTGCAATTATTAATTAAGAGTAATAACATTATGGTTTACATGTATTAATAGCAGATGAGCACTCTGCATTTATTAATTAAGAGTAATATTTGTCATAATATTTTCAGTAGCCCTTGTTGAGTGCTATAATCTAAGTTACATTTCACTTTTCAACAGTACTACTGCAGACAATTTGAAGCAGATATAGAATAACGATTTTCAGGTTAGAATAATAAGTAGGTACATGTACATATGTATGCATTAACTAGATGAGCAAGAAAGATCATATTAGTTCTTCCACCTCAGATGGCGCCCTCTCTCTCTCTCTCTCTGGACATAAATAAATATATAAATTTATATGTCGCCTCCTGCCTGTGTCTGACCACCGGATACGGCAAATTAAATTGTTAACAACCGTATATGCTGGGCCGGGTGTGTCTGTGTGTGGTTTTCCAAACGTCGGCATCTCTTTGTTCAGTAAATCCGGCCACCCAGGCCTGACAGTTCGTGGGAGAGGTGTGAAAATACCTTTCTTCGGTATTTTCATCTGGTATGAAAAGGTATTTGTCGAAAACCCGAGAAAGGGGAGGGTATTTCATGCTTCTGTTTCCAAGTTGCAAATTTTCAAATGATCATTTAACGGGGTTAAGAGAGGTCACGGTATTGGCACTAAAGTGATTTGACCTCCAGGCTGGATATAGAAAGACTCCTGGCACACAGCTCATTGATTTGCTGCTCTTTCTGTTTGTTTGGTTTCGCATAAAATAATGTCCCACGAAATAAGTATAAGAAATGACGATGTAACATTTCATGGTACCACCCATTACACCTCTCCACCAATCATGTGACAGGACCATATGTGGGTGGAGCTAGGCTAAGCTCCGTCCTGTGAGTGGCTCAGCGTTGGGATAGTAGGCGGAGTTACCCATGTAAATTGGAGACTCTACAGGTACTAGTTATCAGTCCCAACAAAGACAGCACTAAGTGAGTGTGTACTTTTCAACGGAGCTCATCTTGTATACAGCGATCCTGGAAAGCAATTCGGTTAACCCAGATATCCGGAAATAAAAGCAAAACAATCTTTCTTGTGTTTAAATAGAATGGTGAACTTAGGTATCGGTGACAGGATGTATAACAGTGGCACACCTCTCAAACATTCATTTTCGATCAGTTCCTTGTTATCTGAAGCTGTTCTTAATGAGGTCCCAGAAGAACCCAGAGGAAGACCTAAGGAAAATCTTCTTCTGCAAGATTTCGAAATGACAGCTGCTGTAGAAGACGACGGAGAGGATATCGATGTCACTGCCTCTTCTAGTCCTTTGGCAGCGGTGATGTCCGACTCGGAAGTTGAGGAACCACCAGAAAAAGACGACAAAGACACCAAAAAGGAAGAAGGAGGAGGAGAAGAAGGCGAAAAGAAGAAAAACGAGAAACCTCATTATAGTTACAATGCTCTGATCATGATGGCCATAAGATCATCTCCAGAAAAACGACTCACTCTCAGCGGCATTTATGAATTTATCATGAAAAACTTTCCATACTACAGAGAAAATAAACAAGGTTGGCAGAACTCTATTAGACATAATCTTAGTCTTAATAAGTGCTTTGTGAAGGTGCCCCGCCACTACGACGATCCTGGAAAAGGGAATTATTGGATGCTGGATCCTTCTGCTGAAGAAGTTTTCATTGGCACCACCACTGGAAAACTTCGCCGTCGTTCGACAACTGCCTCCAGAAATCGTTTGGCTGCATTCAAGCAATCTCTTCTGGGAAGATTTGGGTGTTACGCACCTCTAGGCCTGGCTCCTTATGCCGCTGCAGCTGCAGCAGCGGGTTTAGGTGCTCCTCTGAGTGCTCTTCCAGGGGCTTTATCAGGAGGCCTGGCGACATCACCTCTATACCAGCAAGCTGCGGCTGCTGCGGCACTCTATCGTAGTTATCCTTCTTCGTTTTATCCTGGAATGCTCCCGACTGGACCTTTACCGCCGGCAGGACCTCCTTCAGCACCTCTTTCAGGACAACCACCACCTCCAACAAGTCTGCCAAAACCAACTGCACTTAGTCCTGCCACAACTTCAGGTCAACCTCCCACTTCCACCTTCAGTGTCGACCATATCTTATCAGACACTCCTTCAGGAGCACCTTCTCGTTCTCTTTTAGCTGG